>CM038793.1:56490746-56562914 GCA_021764765.1 Vicia sativa | reverse complement strand
AACTCCTCAATAAATCATGGAGTTGCCAAGGAGCATCAACAAGCAAGCTCACCAAACAAAGTTTGATCAGAATCGTGCAAAGGAGATCATAAACGATTTTGTCCGGCCGGAGAACGAGAGGAGGCGAATTATACGCCAACCAAGGATATCAACAACGAGCCTTACCCTTATCAAAATCAAAACCAAGTTACATTTCAACAAAGGGTAACCAAGGTTATCAAGGAGGGTGGAGGCAAGATAACAATAACCAAGGAAGGCAAAATCCATATCAAACACAACAACAAAATCAAAGTCAACAACAAAACCAACCTCAAAGTCAAGTGAGATCTTCCAACATTCAAGACACTCTAGCTCAATTTATGCAAGCCTCAATGGCTAATCAAAAGAGCACGGAGGCATCTATCAAGAACTTGGAAACTCAAGTTGACAACTAGCTAAGCAACTTTCCGAACAAAGTGCTCACATCATTTTCCCAACTACGCAAACAAATCCTAGGAGCATGCAAAGCCATAACAACAAGAAGTGGTAGAGTTTGTGATGAGAAAAGGAATAGTTGAAAGAAAAAGAAAGTAGTGGAGAAGGATGAAGAAGAAATAGTGGAGGAAGAGGTAGTGAAAAAGATGAAGAGGATGAAGTCAAAAACATGATAATGTTCAAGGAGGATGATTTAGTTGAAAACGAGGTGTTAGTTGAAAATGAAAAGGAAAATGGTGTAGTTGGAAAGGAGAAAGTAGAGGAGAAAAGAAAGAATGAAGAAGGGAAAGAGAAGGAAGTAACTTATCCATTGAGAAGTTTACCATATCCTCACCTTCTCTAAAAAGGATTTATGCAAAGCACTATGTAGGTTTATGGATATTTTCAAGCAATTGCAAATAAATATTCCATTTATCAAGCATTAGAGCAAATGCCCAAATATGCAAAATTCATGAAGGATATCTTTGACAAAAAGAAGTATACGGATCAAGAAACCATAATGGTGGATGCTAGTTGTAGTGCAATAATTCAACGCACCATTCAAGAAAGAGAGTGATCCGGTCGTAACTTGCCCTACTATTGGGATGTGGTCTGAAAAGGATTAATTGATTCGGGGTCAAGCATCAACTTGATTCCATTATCCATTGTGAAGAGATTGGGAGATTGAATTAAAGTCCACGAAATGACATTGTACCATGGACAAGTTCATTACTTGCCTCAAGCACGGCGTAGCTTTAGATTTGTTGGTAAAAGTGGACAAATTCTTTTTCCGTGGACTTTGTAGTCATAGACATGGAGGAAGATATGGATGCACCTTAATTTGGAAGACCGCTCATGAAGACGGCAAGGATGATGATTGATATAGATGATGGCCTAATGAAGGTGAGAGTACAAGATGAAGAGATTTGCTTTAATCTTTTGAAGCAATGAAGCATCCCATGGATAAGAAAGATTGTTTTAAGATTGACGTTATCGAGGAAGCAACAAGAAGTGAATGATGATGATGATAATGAGATATCGGAGAGTTTGAAGGAGGAGATTTCAAAGGAAATGCAACTGGGAGGAAGAAGAGGAAAGTTTGAAGAAAGATCTAAAAGATGACGACCAAAAACTTGAGTCGAAAGAGCTACCGCCCCATTTAAAGTATGTGTTTTTGAGGAGGAGGTAAAAAGCCCGTGATCATTAGCAATACATTGCTCTGAGAACGAGGAGGAAAGCTTAATTGAAGTTTGAAATCGAACAAAATTCGATGGGTGGTCTTAGCCGATTTGAAAGGCATAAGCTTCCGCCTATTGTATGCACAACATTACGATGGAGGATGAGTACAAACGGTAGCCCAACCTCACCCGCGATTGAATCCGGTGATGAAGGAGGTAGTTCTGAAAGAAAGGAAGATGTCAAGCTGGGATGATTTAATTCGATTTGGATAAGACGGGGTGAGCCTTGCTCACGTGGTTCCTAAGAAAGGAGGATTGACGATGTATTTAATGATAAGGATGAGCTAGTGCAAACAAGAAAAGTGACGGGTGAATGTGTATTGATTATCGTAGGCTTAACAAAGCGATGAGAAAAGATCATTTTCCTTCCGCTCACGGACCAAATGTTAGAAAGGTCATGACAACAATACTATTGTTTCTTGATGGTTATTCGGATATAATCAAATATCGGTGAATCCAAAATATCATGAAAACAAGGCTCACATGTCCATTTGGAATTTTCACAGATAGTGATGCTTTTCTATTATGCAATGCGCCCAAGAACATTCCAGTGCATGCAAGTTATATTCGCCGATTTGATTGAGAAAACAATTGAAGTATTTATGGATGACTTTTCCGCTGAGCTTCAATTGATTTATGTTTGAAAATTGGACACCCGCTCAAGAGGTGTAAACCAACTTGGTCTTGAATGGAGAAATGCAACTTATGGTGACCGAGGAATTGTCTCGGCCACAAGATATCTTCAAGAGGAAATCGAGGTTGACAAAGCAAAATTGATGTTATCAAGACGCTTCCCCACCTACCAATGTCAAAGGTATCTCGAGCTTTTGGGTCAGCGGATTCTATCAAGATTCATCAAGGACTTCTCCAAAATAGCCAAACCTTCGAGCAACCCGCTTCAACAAAGATAAGTCTTTCTTGTTCGATAATGATTGTTTGTTAGCTTTTGAAAAATTAAAGGAGAATTTGATAAATGCACCCATAATCATCGCGCCTAATTGGAAACTTGATTTTGAACTAATGTGTGACGCTGATTACGCGTAGGAGTCAGATAGGCCAAAGGAAGAACAATCTTCCATGCTATACATTATGCGAGCAAAGTTTTGAATGATGCTCAAATAAACTATGCAACAACCGAAAAGAGTTGCTCGCAATTGTATATGCATTGAAAAGTTTCGCCCTTACCTAATTGGTTCCAAGGTCAGAGTTTTCTACGATCATTCGCGATAAAATATCTTCTACCAAACCGACTCTAAACAAAGGCTAATCCGATGGATTCTTCTTTGCAAGAATTCGATTTAGAGGTCCGTGATAAAAAGGTTCGAAAATTTGGTAGCGGATCATTTGTCTCGCTAGTGAACGAACGAATTACGGACAAGGAAAAAGAGGTGAAGGAGGAATTCTTGATGAGAAGTTATTTGCAATCCAAGAGCGACCGTGGTTTGCCGACACGGAATTAGAGGAGGAAATTTTTGCCAATATAAGTATTATGTGTGGATGAACCTTACATTTTTAGGTTGAAAGTGATGGATTGCTACAAAAAGGTGTATGAAGAGGCCAAAACATTCTTGGCATTGTCACAATTTCGGGGACACTATAATGGAACGCTGGACACCAAAGTCCTACAATCGGATTTTATTGGCCTTCGCTATTCAAAGATGCGTATTCACGCTAAGTCATGTGACAAATGTCAAAGAAGTGGCGGATAGGAAAAGAGATGAAATGCCGCTGAACAATATGTTGGAAGTGGAGGTATTTGATTGTTGGGGATTGATTTTTTTTTCCATCTTTGTTTTCAAATGAATATATTCTCAGTGTGGATTACGGTCAAAGTGGGTAGGCCATTGTTTCGCTTAAGGCCGACGCCAAATCAAGTATCAAATTTTTGAAAAGAAACATTTTTCTCGCTTGGTGTGTTAGTGGTGCTCATTAGTGATGGTGGGTCGACTTTTGCAATGCATGTGTTAAAAACTTTTGAAACAATTTGTGTAAAACATAAGGTGATTTACCCTATCACCCTCAAGCAAATGGCTGCCGAGGTGTCTAATAGAGAAATCAAAAGATTTTGAAAAACTGCTTCGTAAAAAGGACAGCCCATGCTTTCACCTTCGAGCCACCAACCCATCACTTCACTCAGACCTTTTTGGCTTGTAAAGGAAGCAAGAAAACACATACCATCATTATCTTTCATCTTTGTAAATCTAGGGCAAGTTGAGGAAAAAAAAGCCGCTTTTTCTTGATTTTTCTCATGTTCATCATCTCTACCAACAATCTTGAGAGCAAGGCAAACCATGGAAATGAGTACTAAGTTCCTTTGTGTCAAGATTAGAGGTAGTTGATCTTTATAGTATGTATTTCTTTTAATCCATTGGTGTATGAACATGGTTGATGATTAATATAGTTGAATATCTTTGTTCTTCATCTTTATGCTTTGAGTTTTGCTTGAAAAGAATATTTCAAAGTGACCTAGGATATTCATCCTCTCATAAACAAATGCTAGAATAGATGTGTGTTGAGTTTACAAAATATTGAACTTAATGATTATCATGCGTTAATTGTAGTGAGGAATCATGCAAGGATTAACATGATAACATTCACAATCTTGGTGGAAATCTACAAGATCGAGAGGATATGTATTTGTAGAAATCATCTATTATGTTCATCACTTGATTAAAATGAATATGAATGAAACTAGATCAATGAAACTAATCTTGACATGCCTTTAACTTGAAAACAATCTCAACTCTCTCTAATCCAAACTATAACTCTCTTTGAAAGAATTAATTTAGTTGTTGTTTGGAAACTCATGGTTCTAGTAGAGTAGATAACAAACCCTTTGGTTACATCATCTTAAAACATACTTTCTATTGAAAGACTATAACATGCACCAATCCTCGTGGAATCGATAATTAAAATACTATGTTCACGGAATAATCCTACAACACACACAAAGAAATAAACACCCAATGCCTTGAGTAAACCCCAAGGACTTTAGACAAAGTAACAACAGTAACCACGTAGTTTCGAGCTAAGGTCAAGGTCCTAATCCTAAGTCCAAGATCACATCTCCAAGCATAGAATAGAGCCAAGTCCAAGTCAACAATTTATTTATGGTTTTGATCCTTTATCAATCATTCAAACAAGAAACAAGATAAAAGGTCCAAATGGATGCTAAAATTAAAGTAAAGCAACAAAGAAGCACAAAAGATAAAGTTGGAAGTTAAATGTTAGTAAGTAGTGTCTAGTCGAGCCTATGTCAAAGGTTACAGGGCTCATCAAAATATTGATAGAATCAAAACTCTACACGATGAATCGACAATTTTATTGGCTATAGCTCAAAATTTAATCATCCTTAGGATTGCAAGTTCAAGTCTTGGGCCACGAAGAATCAATCACATAAGTAAAGAAAAGAAGACAACTGTTCGCAGTGATTCGAGCCTCGAAACGGGTCAAGGTTATGAGGAATCACTAGAATATTGATAGAATAAAAACCTCTACACAATGAATCAACAATTTTATCGTCCGTAGCTCAACACTTAATCATACTTGGACAATTTCAAGCATAAAGCTTAGAACCATTTTCCGATTTGAGGGAGAAAATGTAGATCTATGTTAAGCAATCACCAAGTCACTTATATAGAAGTCACCCTACAAAATGGCCAGCTAATAGCAATCTTTGTACAATACATGTTAGAGAAATGATATGTAAATCATCCTCCCACAACACGTAGCACAAGTCGATCAAGAATGGGATAAGATGAAGAGGAGGGAACAATTCACAAATCACCAATGCATCGATGAATCCATTAGTCTAACTTCATCAAAATCAATCAACCATCTTGGTGGATTTGGTCTTAAGACCTATCAACACCCGAGTTCCATTAATGTTGATGAAATTTATGTTCCAAAATGAACTGACATCACCAAGTCGAAACATATTAAATAAAAATTAAAAGAAATATATAAAAGATTTTGAAATCGGATATTTAATTAGAGTTTTATTGATGAAATATATAATCGTATCCATACATCAAAATAAAAATCCAAGAAAATCATCCAAAGTCAACGAAAGGTCAAAAAGGCCGACAAAATATTTTAGACTTTTTAAGATCAAAATCTATTTTTAATAATAAAAGAAAATAGTAAAATAAATCAAAATTGAAAAAAAATAGTAATGTCGAAATAAAATAAAATAAGGTCACCAATATTTGTCAAGAGACCATTGATCCTTCCATAATATTTTTAGAATTTAAAAGTCCAAAAAGTGTTTTAAAACAGCTTAAACAATTCAAATAAAGAGAAAAATCATTAAAAACACCAATTGAAAATAAAATTATGAAAAAATAAAAGAGAAAGTGAATATTTGAAAATATTTTGTGCATTTTTCATAATTTGAGCCAATAAATTTTTGAAGTTTAAAACAATTAAAATAAAAATCGTAAAATAAAATAATATAACAAAAATCAACCATTTGATCAATGTCAAACGCTAAGTAAGAAGGTCCGATGGATCTCATGCGCAGTGCATGTTATGGACCTTTTTATTTTCACACCGAATCAACTATAGAAACAAAATGAAATGGAAAAAGTACATTGTTAGATCAAGTCATGTATGCATAGTATGCACATTTGACATTCCTGGAAAGCCTCACTATGAGCTAAGCCATAAAAGATTCAAAACTGTGGACCAATCAAATTATTTCACTTGTCTCAATGCGATTGGTCCAAGGGAGAAAATATTTTCAAAAACAAAGCCATTGTGGACTCTTCCGATGACCTTCACTGAGCAAACTAAAATGGTTTCAAATGCCCATTAAACCTAAGATTCAAGCGCCTCATCGAGACGAACTCAACCATGGCCTCGTGAAATATACAATGCTTAATTTACAAAAACACGATAAATAATGAGTAATCGAGTTTTGAAATTACGTGAACAATTTTAATGAAAATGAAAACTATAAGAAGTGTGAGGTTCGGAGATGAGGAGAGTAGATTAGAACTTGTTTGAGGAAAATGAATGAATAATCTACTTGAACAAAGTATGAGAAATTTGCTATGAAAATGGACTTAGCTAGAACGACGAGACACCTCATCGATTATTCTTGTTCTCGTTAGCTTCGGAGTACAAGGAATCTTATAGAATAATCAATTTGAACCCAGCCGCCTACTTAGAATTCAAATTTCAGATAATGAGGTACGGAGGAAGTTCAAGAGGTTTTCGGCTCTAAGCTTGTTTAAATGTTGAGGGATGACCTTTATTTATAGTTGAGGCGGTGGTGATGAGAATGGAAGAAATAATGAGGTTTCATGAGAAATCGTGTGAAGTCGTGAGCACGAGTGAAGTGTGACTCCATTTGCATCAAAAATCAGCTAAACGTGTTTCAACTCTAATCGTGCTTAGAAAGTTGGTTAAAAAGCTTAGATCACAAACACACACAAATTTGGTGATTAGAGGCCACATTATCAAAATCAAACTCGATTTTGAGCAAAACTTTAGTTTGTACCATCTTTGCAACCATGGTGCAAGCAATTCAAGAGGCTTTATGGGATGATTCTTGAAGCATTTGAAAGATATCATGTCCAAATTTACAATGTTCCAAGAAATATGGCATTTGGTTGCTTGAGCACAAAGATGTATCCATTTGAAATCATGAAAATCAATTGATTTTGACACTTAGAAAAATTTCTAAGTGTTGAACTTCAAAATGACCTATAATCATATGCATCCAAACATGATCTTCCATTCAAAATTTGCTTGTGATCAACAAAGATGGCATGAAGTAGACTTCTCAAATGGAGTTGTGGAAAAAAACCCAAAAATCCAAAAATTGAGAGAGTTATGATCTTGTGAAGTCGATGAAAATCCATTAAATGACCTATAATCGCTTGAACTCTCAAGGTGTCTTCCAACTATTTTAAAGCTTTACACCATAAATAGAGCTAAAGTTCACGTCCTTAAGATTATTTTGAAAAGTCAATGAACTCAAGATGATCAAGTTTTGATCCTTTGAAGATGATGATAAAAATGGAGAAATGCACAAAAGACCTATAATCTTTGAACCAATTAATAATTTTCCTGCATTTTCAAGTCTTTCCAATGGAACTAAGTTGTACTATACATACTTATATTCATTGTGAAAAAATAATTAGCTCAAGGAGATAAAAAAATGACCAAATTATGATCTTTTGAAGTTACACAAGAGAGATAGATGGCCATTCTATAGGACTTGTAATCTTTGGACCCTCAAAGCATCTTTCAATCAAATAATATCCTTAAACCAATGAAGAGACTTGTTAAAGACCCTTTTAAGAGTATCATGACTTTGAAATAAATAAAAAATCACAAAAGGAAAATAAGATATGGTCCTTAGAAATCAAAAACCCTAGCTCAAAGAGCTTCAATCATGACTTGGAAACTCTTTCAACTTTTTATGATTTTATTGCACAATGAGTCTTGTCACACGAGGAAAAAGTTTTATATGATAATAAGAATCCATAGTACAAATAATTACTCCAAAATGTTGAGAATTGAGGAAGTTATGCACAGACCAAAGAATCAAGGACTTGTCCAAATTAGGTCAACACACTTGAATAAACTTTGCATCTTTTGAACTTCTTTTGCAAGATAAAACATGATGAACTCATTATACCTCTCAATGATGGTATCTTGAGGCATACCACTTGATGAAGCTTATATCTCCATGAAACTTATTGAAGAAGGCATGAAAATAAACACTTGAACTTATGAACGCTCGAGGAATACTCTTGTGTCATCACCTACAACTCAATATCCAAAGAGATAATGGTATATATCTTGATGTTATCTAAATGTTAATCAACAAAAATGTACATGTATAAAATATACACAAATAAGGTGTTTGGTGATCCTCATACAAGCAAAATTAAGGATAAGAGAAAGAACTAACATTAGTTTGTGATATTGGTACAATGTGATGGTATGAGATGATGAAGGATCTTAGGGGGGGAAATTGGGGTATAACAGGAGACATTAGCCAACAAGAGTAATAAGTTCGACGACCAAGTTGACAAGCGAGTCTAAGAAGATGTAAACATTGATCGACTGACAAGCCAAAGAAGCGCCAAAAAGATGTTTTGAATTTTGAATTGGTTCTGTTAGCGTAAATAGGGAAATTGTAAGATTAATATACAATTTCTCTTACAAGATTAATCATTGTATAATGAAACTAGATAATATACAATTTCTCTTACAAGATCAATCGCAACCGATAAACAATGTCCACTGTAAGATTAAACAAAGATTAGATGGAAAGTTTCTACACAACGTCAAAAAACGAAAAATTATAATAGATGAAGTTAGGATGAAAATATTACTTATGACTAGTATTATATGGTAAAAGATTAAAAAATTTATATTTGCTCACAAATAAAGCGAGTACATATGCAATGATATCATCTAGTTTTGTTACGATTAACCTAAGTTACCACAAATATTTTTGTTTTAATTTTTTAGAATAAAAAAGGGACACCTTAAATAGTCAAAAAACGATAAAAAGTACTCGACACTAAATTAACCAAAAAGGAAATTAACAAGAAATAAACTACAAGTCACAAAGGTTAATGAAAAAATAACTTAAATGGTCAAAATCGAAATAAAATGAGAATAAAATATCGATTGAACAAACGCTAACAATTAAAAGGAGATTGCAAAGTGTACCGAGAAAATAAAGCGAGCATACCGACATATCATCTACGCCAGAACGCAAATTCATAAACAACAAGAAAAGGTAAAATCTTAAAATATTTTTCCGCTAATTTTTACACAATATCAAATTGCTTTTAACGATTTGTTCAGAAATTGAAATATCTATATTATCGACAAGTAAAAATTGGTGCAATGCAAGAAGTGTAAATAGATGAAAATGCATGAAATGAGATGACAATTATTTTTAAACTATAACATGATGCAAATGTTGATTTAAATTGACTTTTGATCAACTTGAATACGACTAATATTGCAAATGCAACGACTAAATTATCCTGGCGAAATTGAGGTACAACACTCTTTTGTGATTACAGGTTGACAATCTTAGAGTTTACAATAAAAAGGAAGAACAAGGGTTTAAGAGCTCAATCGTGGATTTTGGCTATTCTCAAGGAAAACCTTAGAAAGACAAGAGTTTTGGAAACCTTTGGAGTTATCTAGAGAATTGGGAATGAAAAACAATTATTTATACCTTTGGTTTTGTTATTCATATATTGAGGTTGAAGAGGTTGGAAACACTTGGGTAGAAAATAAGATTAATTTTGTGTGCGCCTCCAGTGTTGTTCTTGGGAGTTTGAAGGTAAAATCTATTTTCTTGTAACTCATCTGTAATATCATGTAACAAATTTCTTAGTATAGTGAATTGGAGAACTGATATCTTCGTAGAACTAGGTAAACAAACCTTCTATTTTAGCTTTAATTTGTTATATTATTTGTTTGAATTATTATTGCAAATTATTATTGTTGTAGACCATTAATTTGGGTTACTATTCTTTACTTCACTAAGTGATATTGAATTTTACCGTAATTCATAACAAGATTCACAACACATAACAAACTAGTATTACCAAAGCTAATTATCACTTCTAAACAATCATCTCAAAAACTTTTGTTTCTAACAAACAAAACTTCTAGATATAATTTACTTACGATAGAGTTTGTGACATTTGAATTATTTATCTTTTAAAAATAGATTTCATCCATTCAATTATTTCAAATAATAATAAGATAAAATAAAAAAATTTCTGTTTATCTTTTTTCGAGATTATCAGTGTTTCTCCCCATAATACTCTTTCTTTTTAAATAAAAAAACATATATAAATGAGATATAATTGAATTAAAATATTTGAGTTTTTCTTCGCATAGAAAGAGAATCTAATACCCTTCACACACACAGTCGCACTTTACTACTATGTTACAATAGAGAGAGCAGCAAAAGATAAAGAAAGCTGACAAGTTTACATATGCATTCACCAAATAAATAAAAAGTTACACATGGTTAAAGAAGCTAAGTTTTCTTTATCATTCGATCCCAATCCCTATAAATGAAGATGATATCACATGGTAATGAGTATGGACTATACTTCCAATACATAAAATTCATTTTAATATACATATTTTCTCTGAAATATATTAAATTACATCGATATGCTCTCTAATTTTTACAGTATCAGTGTTACCTTTCTTTCAAATTACTTTTACTTAAAGAAATATTTAATGACAATTAAAAATTCAAAGGTATAAATAATCTTTATCTTAGATTTTTTAGTCGTTGATAAAAGTTTTATTCATATAAAATTTTAGAAGATATCATTGTATATTTTAAAAATAAAAAGAACGTGTCGGTGTTATTTTAATAATGTGATCCTGATCCATAATTCAAAGGTATGCTTTTACTAGCTTATGCACTTATGATATAAAGTGCACTTATACATATAAAGTGCACATTAGGAAGAATTATAAAATATGAAAATGTTAGTTAATTTTGGAAACTCTAATTAATTTTCTGACGTGATTCTTACCTGTCAAGTTTCCCATACTTTGCTTTGTGGGTGTCATTTGATCTAATTAAGGAAGATGGCAAATACAGAATTTAATGAAAGCCACTACAAGTGTAGACACGTTGTTAAAAGTTGTCAGAACTAAGAAGCATGTTTTATTTCACAGCTTTCATATTCTACGAGGTTTGACTCAAGCACTAAACCGAATGTGCGGCCTAGTGTTTCCACCGCTTTCTTCATTTGCATTTTCGCCCTAAATTGTAGACTAAATAATGTTTTTATTCTTGTATATGATTGGAATAGGTTCAACATAAACAAAATTACATTATGAGGTTCGTAAAGAGTAGTATATACAGGTAGTTCTTGACAACAAAAATTATAAAAAAATTTAGAGTTAATAGCTATTTACCCCCCTGCAATATAAGAGTTTTGATTTACCCCCTTTTAAAAATATTTTTTTTAATTACCCTCTATAATTTTTGGGACCCCCTTAAGCGTGTAAAAATCAGGGTGGTAAATCAAAAATATATATTTTCCAGGGGGGTAATTTTTACACCTAGGGGGCAAAAGACTTAGAATTTTAACATTTTAAGGGGGTTCTATGAAGGAGTCTACATAACATAAGGGGGGTATTGAAAAAATAACTTTACTAGGGGGTAATCCTAAACTCGCTAACATTACAGGGGGTAAAGTGTATTTAACCCAAAAATTTATAATTGATACATCATCCAAACATTTAAAAATAACAAATTTTATTTTATATTTATTAGATAATTGATATATCTCGTGTATAATAATAAATAAATATATTATTTATTTAATCAATCTTAAAAAAGAAATGGTTACATTTAAATATTCGGAGTTTCGGAGGGTGTATTAATTACGTAGTTAAAACTATAGGATGTCAAAATAGGTTTGGTCCGTTAAGTATGTCCGTTTTACTCGCATTTGGTGTAGATCAAGAATTCTGGTTTTCATCATTTAATGTGATCACTCCACCCGATTTTTTTCGTGAGTTTTTACGGCCACGATTATTAACAATAAAATTTTACATTTTTAGACTAAAAATGTGTAGTATCTGTGAGTTTTTCTTGCCTTACACTCATTTTTTTGCGAAATAGACTTATATTTTAGGCTCTTATCCTCAACTATGACCTCTTCATCACATTTTATTTTTTACGACTTCGTGGAGTGAGTTTAAACGAGACAAAAATGTATGTTTGTCGCCTTTAATTAAACCTAGATAATGTATACTGAATAATGAAGTTACTAGTGTTTTTTTATGAGAAAATATTTAAGTCATATCATTAATAATCTACGGTTGAATATATGTTGATATATCAATAAAATCATGAAATTTAACTAGTCAAAGATGAGTTCACTCATGTCTAAATATGAACATAGCTTATTTTCTAGTAACAAATTTCACACAAGAGTTGTTAAATTAAAGAGATAATAAATGTGCACACTCATTGATTGGGCCGCCCAAGGCTGAGAGGTCTAAGAAAAATTTAATATAAATTATTTTTAAAATAATATTTAAATAAGATGTAAATCATGTGTGAACAAGTTAATTGGATTCGAACACATGTGAACAAGTTAATTGTCATGATGTTTCGCCACCAAATCATTGATCTTTGTATATTATTTCATGAAACGCTTATGTTTTATATAATGTTAAGGACTTTTATCCAAAGATTAGAGGTCTATTTTAAAGGTCTAAAATTTGATACTTAAGGTAATAGCCTCACTTGTCTTGGGCTTGGCCTCCGCTCATTGATAATAGTATTATAAATTGAAGAGTTTAGTTGCTAACGATTCACAATATTAACTCACTCATAGAGTTTAGTTCAAAATCCACCCATTAAGGTTGAGTTTATGTACCTATTTAATGGCTTATAAAGGCCTAAAGCCAACTTCCATATCAACGTCGCTAATAGAAGAAAACAATTTGGTTGAAGCTATCGAAAATTTCACATTCGTCTCTCGACATAAGCACTTATCCATAACTTGTTATGGATAGTTGAGAGTGATGTGTCAACATTGCATTGAGACGTGCAATTATAGATTTTACCCAATTGATATGCATAGGTTGAGCTTTGTTAGTATTGGTCAATTGCATATGTTGAGCATTTATTCATACCAATAATAAGTAAGAGACTTTATTAGTCTTGGTTCTTTAAGAATCAACATTTCCCAAAGGGTTCTATAGAGGACAAGACTCATGGTTATACACTGTGTATGCATGGAGAAATGTCTTAAGTGAAAGAGAGTTAGTGTAGAAGGGTTCAAGATGGAGGATTGGCTCTAGTGAGAAAGTGTGTGGCAATGGACAAATGGATTCTAGGAAACGTGGGTTTTAAGTTTGGTGAGTCGAGAGTCTTTGATGAAAACTTGAAGGTGAGTGATTTAATGGACTAAGACTTTAGGTTGTTGTTATACCCCAAAATTTGCCCTCCTATCTCTCAAGGATATTCCACATATCCATGCTCAAGGATTTCACAAGCATTGACTGCATAAACTCTCCTAAGCAATCAACCCAAACTAGGTTTTGCCATTTTCAAATCAAGGGTGGCCTCTAACACTTCAAATGGTCATCATGCCTCACCATATACTTCAAAGAATCTCCATGTCAAATTTCAAGCTTTACAAGTCAAGTTTTCGGACAATTGCTCGGATGTTTGAAAATCGCAGATTGGACAAAAAGTCAAATGTGGTCAACATATAGTCAAACTTCATAGTTTTTGGTCAACATCAATATTTTGAAGTGATATTCATCATTTGATCAAGGTTTGATCATGATTCATCAAGAAAAGTCAAGAATTGACCAAAAGTCAAAGTTTCTAAATGGGCTTTCTTAGACAAAAGTCAAGAGAACTTTGATCATGCATAACTTTCACATACTTTATCAGATATTTTTCCACCACAACTCATTTTAAAGAGAATTCAATTCTCAACAACTTCATGTCTCACAAGCTTGGGTAGAAAATGCTTCATTTGGAAGTTATGAGTCAAAACATTATAGGTCATTTTAAAAGTCAACAAAAGTCTTTTGCAAAGAAGTGTTCATAGGCATGAAAACTCCAATGAAGATGAAGCCAAAAGGCTGTTTAGGAGACATCTTGAGCTTAAAAGTCCAAGAACACCCAAAATGTTAAAAATTGAGCAAGATACACCTTGTCTAAGTTGAGCATTTTGAGGAGGTGCACAAAGAGAAATACTTGACAAAACCATAATTTTTGCAAATGGGCCTAACTTTTCTTGGTTCAAACATGTTCCTTAGCCGAACCGAACCTCCAAGCCCAAGGCCACGAATTTATCTTTTTATTTATTTATTTTGGATTTTAATCATTTAAAACCAATTTAATTAAAATAAAAGATAGAAAATCAAAAATTAATTGCAAGATGGATTTTCTCTCATCCTTGAGGTCCAACCAAGCCATTTAATCTGATTATTTCAAATAATCATGATTGGTAATGAGATTTGATTGAAATTGGTTTAAACTAAATATTTGATTTGATTCCAAATCAAATAATTTCTCATTGAGTGGCTTGATTCTTTCTTACAATTCTTGACATAATTCACTCTATTATAAATACGTGATGTTACTACATGCACAAGAGACGAATTTCTGGCCTCAAGAACCCTATTCCAAGCTTCACAAAATTGTATTGCAAGCTACTAGCCTGTGTTTCCAGCCCAATTCAAAGCATTCTAAGGATTCCAACACATTCTCGGAGGTCCTCTCGAATCGATCTAGATATCACAAGCTAGTCAAACATCTGTAATCAAGAAATCACGATTTTGGTTTACATTCTAACTCAAAATCGATTTCTAATTTTCATGCATATTTAACATGTTTTGATTGTTTGTTTGTATTTAGAATGAAGTTTCAAGTTTTCGATAGGTTAATTGAAGTTTAGACATGTGGATCATAACTTGCCATTGTTAGGGTTCATAAGCTCCAATTGGGGTTTTTCAAATAGGAAAATTGACTAAACCAATGATTCCAAAGATGTCCTGGGATCAAACCAAGTTGATCCATGTCCCCATAACAAATTTATGTTGCATATTTTTGATTTTGAATTTTACAGTGTTATAGCTACGAAAGCGTAAACTGTAGCTAAAGGTTCAAAAATTTGAATGAGGAAGATGACTCGCTGCTTTTCTCGATTTGATGTTTCCTAAATCCATTTCCTTTGTATTCTTTTGTGTCATATTGCTAATGATGGTCCACATAAATTTGATGGCAAGGCAAATGTTGTTCAAAAGGACATGGGTTCGAACCTTGTCCTTTTTACTTAAAATTTTTTTAAAAAAATTTTAGGTTTTCCAGAAGACATGCCCGGAAGCTCCAGCCCGCCTCCATTTGCAAAGATGCTACGCCTGTAAGCCTAGCTGGGCGATCTCCCCGAAAGCCCCGTGGCATACATTAAAGGCCCAGCCAAAAGCCCCAAATTCTGTGATTCTCGGCACCTCCAACAAGAGGATCCCCGTATGCTCACTGGGCACGGTCAACAAGAGGCTCCCCATAAGCCCTAGCTTCTGGGAGAGTTCAATCCAGAAGTGTTCTGACTTTCCTCTCTAACATTATTTCTTTTTTTTTTTAATATATTTTTCCATTTAATTTTATCTCTTTTCAAATAATTTTCTAATGCATCAAAAAATCACCTAAAAAATATTTTCTTTTTGCATTTAGGTCAGAAAAATACTTATTTAATTTTTGACATACAAATTAATATTTTTGCATGGATATTTTAATTAATTGTTAATTAACCATAAAATTGACTTTTTAATTATTTTTCCTTACTAAAACCAATCCAAAAAATTCCCAAAAAATTGTTTTATCATCTAATTAGGATTAATAACCCTGAGACTTTTTCCTAACTCAAAAATCCTTTTTACTAACACATTTTCTCTTATGGGAATTTCTTTTCTTTTCTTATTATTATGTATCTGCTTCCAGGTTGTAATAGTTAGGATTAATTTTCTTGCACTTTTTCCAATATTATGTAAATCGCCATGGGATGTAATAGTTTAATTAGGATTTACTTTCCGCACTCTATATTATGTAATCGCCCAAAGCCATGTAATAGCGAGGATTTACTTTCCACACTTTACCTTCCGTAATTTACTTTCTCGCACCCATATGAACTACTAGTAACTAGGCGGTATGGCAACATAAATGAACGAGATCACTTCTAATTGCAAGATAAAATATCCGAACTGACACACCCTCTTCACACACGCACCCCTAGAGTATTTCTCTCGCTGCTTTCGAATAAATGGTCAAGTCCTCGAACGTAGAGGTATCTTAGCACGCTTGCCTACAAACATATCATCATAGTCCTTTGATACAAAGATCATAGTCCTCGATGTTGCCTACGAATACATGATCTAGTCCTCGATTGTTGCTTACGAAAAGTAATGATCGTCCCTACGAATGTGCTAGATACTTACAAGTTGCCTTCTATGGACATCCGATGTCCTTCGAATGTCCTCTACATCCAACGAATGGGTTACCTTCCAACTAATGGTATGGATAGCACTATTCTAAAGGAAAGTAAAATACGTAAACGACCGCCCGAGTAGGTAATAAGACTTCTAGTTACTTGCTCAATCAAAATACTTTTCACACCTCACACTTTTACAAAGTTAAAACACTTTTCAAACGAAACATTCCGAACACTCGTATACATTCCCGCTGAATCATTACGGTCAAAGCGAAATGCCTTTTCAAAACATTTTTCAAATACACACACGTAAAGCAAATTGTTAAAGTGAGCTAAAGCAAATAAGAGCCCATAGATAACTACGGATGGAAAGGGTGCTAATACCTTCCCTTTTCATAACCTTCTCCCTTACTCTAATCTATCAAAGGTTTTTCCTGCTCTTTTCACCTTTCCTTTATTGGATAAAAGAAAAGTCGGTGGCGACTCTTGCTATCCGCAACATTTGCAATCAAATGCAAAACAATCCAAAGTCGGCCTCCCACCGTGTTACGAATCGCGATCTACTGGGATAATAAAGAGAGTTTACCTTAGGGTCGAGATCACTTTATCGCTCTCGCTTGACTTGTATGCTTTATCTTAAGGGTTGTTTGGGCATTATAGTTATGGGGATCCTACACCCGATCCAGTGTTTCTTAGATAAGTAGCAATAAATCGTCATGACCGCTAGGCGATACCAAATGGTCAACATGATGGCTACGTTAGTACGACACTTTGATGTCCCGATGCTCCTCATGTCTAGTTGAGGAAAGTATTTGGCTCTGGTGTCATCAAGACTAACTCAACTTCTAGAACCCTAATTGACCCATCTTGGCCATTAGATGGTAGTGAGATGGCCGACTTTGGTGTAGACTAAGGTTGGTTGATACTGCTACGCCATTAAGATTCGACTTTGGATGTTTCGCCTCACCACTTGGTAGTCGTATTGAAATAAAGCCTACAGAAAGATCAATGATATAAGATTCCTAGAACCTGTTACTATTATAGGACAGATGAACCCACTCAAACTTTGATAGTAGACACCTATACCCATGCAAGCCTTAAACCTAGGGCTATTGTGTGAATTGTTTGTGTGCTATTTGCTTAAACATGACATCATAACATCATAACATTACATATCATTTGTAACTATTTCAAGGACCTAGGATTTATATTTGCTTTGTTTTGTAGGGAATTATGGCTTCTAGAAAGACTACCCGAATCAACTTCATGGGTATACCTTCTCAACTCAAGGAATTGGTTTTAAATTCTCGATCATGCTCGCCCATCAAAAGACATGGTTATCTGCTTGATTTGGTTATCTCTGTTTCAAGAAGATAAGATGCACGCTTTATTCCTTCTTCGATCCGAAATATCATTGCTTTACGCTCCTGCATTATCGTTGGTTCCTACCTTAGAAGAGTTCTCTAAGCTACTTAGGGTACCTATTCTTGACCGATACCATTCACCTTTAGAAAAGGCTCCTTACGAAGACATCGCATCAACATTACATCTAAAGCGACTGACATTGAAGCCAATTGGGAAACAAGAAGCGGAGTTAAGGGTTTGCTTGCTAAGTTTCGATAAAGAAAGCTCGAGAATTTCTAAAAGCTATGAGTTTCCATGCATTCAAGACATTGTGGCCTTGCTAATCTATGGCTTGGTGCTATTTCCTATATGAGAGTTCATAGACATGAACGCCATCAAGATATTCCTTACTCGTAATCTGCCTACCTTTATCGAGACATCCCATTCTCTCCACGCCGTACTATCAAACGACAAGGAACTCTCATGTGTTGCATACCATTACTTCCTGTGTGGTTTATTTTGCACCTTCCTCAATCAAGAATGAAGAACAAGCAAAGGTTGAAGTGGTCTCAAAGGTGATGTCACTCTCTCATTCGTGATATCCGTTGGTGTCTTTTCTCTCAAAAGGACTTCACATTCATTGAGAGTTGAGAGAATTCCTAATGTACCACTCCTTGGCATAAGGGAGGTATCACTTACAACCCTTCTCTAGCTCTACGCCATTGGTTATGCTCAAGAGATGGTCCTCATGATATGCTTCTCCAAGATATTGTGTTTGACTACAACCACGATCTCCGTAACTACCGTCAAGATTTGTGCACGCTTGGGGCATGGTAAAGAAGATCGATACCAAGACTTTGGGACACCAAAACTCCATTCTTTGGAACCTTACCTCAAATGGGTGCAGCTCGAGCTCAAAACCTCATGATGCCATTCACGCTTGTTCTACCAAAGGGTCATGGAACCTGCTATAGGTGACGAACCCTATACCATTTTCCATCCCGACATGCCTATTGATTTCAAAGACTTGAAGAGATCCTAGATTCAACTAAAAGAAGAAAGGGATACATTCAAGCTCAATGTTATGCAAGTGAGAAGAAGGTATTAGAGTTGACAAAGCTAATTCACGAGGAACGAAACATCAACACCTACTTCAACACTAAGAGGAAGCCATGGGCGACTTAGAGCTTTAGGAATTTGTTCTTTTATTTTCCAAACTATCTTTTGTACTTAAAAAGAAAAAGAAAAAGAGAAAACTAATCAAAGTTTGTTCATGCTTGTTTAACAAATTTAAATTCCTAAAGGTCCTTGAAAACATTGCATTGCATTGCATAAACATCGATATCATGGCATGACATTTCATCAGTGCATTGAAGATTGGTTTTCTCATTTTCGCTATTTACTTTAGCGTAAATGGCTCTTGAATAGATCACAAAGACCTCCGTGCTCGTAATGCTGGGCCTCAGAAATGTTCACCACCTGGTCCAAGGCCGAAAGACTTGAAGAAGCTCATCACCGTAAAGAAGAAAGTCATCGGTGTCCTCAACATGGGAAGATGTCATAAGGGCGGACATCGGGTGGTCACCGATATAGCTCTTTATTGGAGGTGAAACTAATGGAAGTGCCAAGAACAACGGGAAGCCAACATGATTCAAAACAGAGAAGAAGACTATGAGAACGAGCAAGACTGGGGATGACAAATACAAACAACTTGAAGACCGCCGAATGCCGTGGAAAACTGAAATGCCCGGGCTGAATTTTGACGATTCGAGTCTTGTTTGTGTGGTGATTCCCCGCAAGTTCAAGGTTCCTACTTTGCCAAGTATGATGGAATCTCTTGTGCGAAGTCGCATTTGAAGTCTTATGTTCAAGATCCATCCTCACACCGACAGGAAGCTATGGATCCATTACTTCCAAGAGAGTTTATCCTGAGCTCGCTTGGAGTGGTATTTTCACTAGAGAGTACCCACATCCACTCGAATGACTTAGCGATGCTTTACAAGCAAGCAAAAGATAATGTCGAATTGGCACCCACTGCATGCAACTACAGAGCATGTCTATGGGTCGTGATGAGAAGTTCAAAGAATATGCTCATAGTGGAGAGATCTAGCAGAGTACAACCACCCTTGTCCAATAGGAGTTGGTTGATATGTTTATGGAACACCGACAGCCCATTTTTCAATCATCGATTGAAACTCTTCACCAAAGTTCACCGAAATGATATTGACAGAGAACGATGAAGTTGGAATCAAGAGAAGAAAGATATGTAGATTCATCCTCAAATGCCGTGAAGAGATCTTTTGGTAAGAAAGAAGCCAATGTATGGTTAGAAAAGTCGTACAAACCGATCGTAGTCAATGGGCAACAGGATCTCCAACCCCACACCAAACAAACCTCAAAACAACGCAGAACTTAACGCGCCACTAAGACAATTTACGAAGATCAACATGCCATTGTCGTAAGCATGGAACACGTGTGAAAGCAGAATTACTTGAGGGATCCTCGCCAACACATCAACACTTCCTCTCCAAAATACAATCCTAATGCCAAGTGTGCATACCATCGTAATAGCCTGTGGCACGACACTAACAACCTGGGCTCTAAAGAACAAGATTCAAGACATGATCAAGCCAAATAAAATGAGTTTGATCCTCCCGCCGAAACTCCGAATGTGATCAACGCACCAATGCCTAACCACGACAAAAGTTCCAATGCTATTGACAAGAACTCTTATGTTTTTGATGTGAACAACTGACTGCTCCTCTTATGACCAAAAGGAATCTGCAAGCTTGTCAATCCAGATGCCCGGAGAACTCGCTGGTGCCCTTTAACACTTGATAGATGTGCTTGGTTAAGAAGATGTATTCAATGCATGATGGATAATCGAGAAGTGATATTTCCAAACCTTCACCGTGGAGAATATTTGTGAAGGCATGTCTAAGAATCAAGATCAAGATGTGAGCTAAGCCCTACCAAGCTCGGGATACCTTGGGGCAGCCAAGTGGAAAGTTTGATTACATGGTGAAGTATACCGCTCCGAAAGTTACAAGATTCTTATTGAAGATGTCAAGGCAACCGGATGGGGAGATTTCCTAAGACTATGCCGATGTTAATACGATAAGGGTCTCCTCGCTGACCGTGCCTAGAGTGGCACCTCTCATCATTACTTCTCCTGCACAGCCCATACTCCTCCGACAAAGCTATACCGTGGAACTATGGAGTCAAGTTTACTATCATGGTGTCAAGCAAGACCTGTTAACCATTAAAGACATCTCAACCAAGCTTCGATCCTCGACATTGATAACATCACCGATCAAGCAAAGTGGCCGAACCGAAGAGTATTTTCCGAGATCTCCTCCAAAAGACATCATGACTCCACTGCATTCCGTATATCGAACCAACCTCAAGCTAAAGGGAAAGAACTAGTGACTCATCCCGCCGCATGTATACCAAAGGAAGTTACTCAAGACACCTCCAAACAAGAAATGGAGGAAATTCTAAATATCATCAAGAAGAGTGATTACAATGTTGTGGAATGTTGGAACAAACTCCGCCCAAGATCTCCATGCTAGCTCGCTATTGTGCTCGAGGCTCATGCTAAGGCCTTAGTGAAGTTTCAAGAATGCTCACATACCACAAGACACCACCATCGATCGCTTGAAGTTTGTATTTAGCCTGGCCGCCAACAACGGGTCTAGGCTTTCTCGATGTCGATTTGACCGCCAAGGAAACACAACAAAGCCTTGCACATCTCGTTGAATGCAAGGGCATTACATTGTCTCATGTCTTGGTAGATACCGGTTCGATCTAATATCCTACCAAAGAGTGCTTTCGACCGACTTGATGTTGAAGGATTGGTCTTGAAGCCCAATGACATAATTGTGAGAGCTTTTGATGATTCTAAACAAACAAAGATTGGAGAGCTCATTCTACCGCTTAAAGTCGCTCCCGCTTTCGACTCCACTTTTGTCATGGACATCCGTCTTTACCTTTTGCCTACTTGACTCTTGGATACATGGGCGACGTTGTTACCTTTACCTTGCATCGGTCAAGTACCCAAAGAAGGGAATATTGTTACAAGATGTGTGAGGAGGAATACATGGTAAGCCATCGCAGTCATTCCGATACCTTGAAATGGAAGGTGAATTCTTCAAACTCCCCGCAAGCTTTCAAAATAGTTCCAAAAGTCATGCCTGGACTCTCTAGTCGCCTCCCGTAACACAAATTCCGCCTAGGATGGCCTCATCAAGGATGCTCAAGTTGTAGTGAAGAAGGAAGTCGATCGCTTAGGGTCACCCCCGATCTTCCTTTCAACCGACAAGACTAGTTTAGGCTTCACCATCAAAGGTCAAGATGATACGCGCGAACGCAAAGAAACTTCCTTCCACATCGCTGAGAATGGAGTTCATGCTATAGAAGACGACGATATTAACTTTGACATCGCGAATTGGATCTTCCCAACTCCCGACCGACCCAACAATCGAAGACCAAGATGTCATACCAACATCCTTTAGACAAGAGTAATTGCTTTTGTTTTCTCGTTATGCTTTTCGCTTTCTACACTTTGAACAATAAATTTAAAGCCTAATGCCTTGCCCGGCATCACGGCTGCTTATGAGGGTTATTATCTGTCATTTGCATATTTTCATTCAATAAAATCATTGGACTTTTGCATTTAAATACTGCTTTCTTTCTTTTACTTTACTACCCCTTCAAAAGCTATGTGTTCTTACACACACCCACGTGATACACTGCATTTTCACACCGAATCTCGTTTATAACAACTTTGCTATTGCTAAATATGACTTCAATAATCCGATCTACCAAGCCAAAGACGAAGGTGAGGAAAATTATGAAGTGCCAGGAGAACTTGCCAGACTGCTACAACAGGAAGAACGGGTTATACAGCCATATGAAGAGCCAATCGAGGTTGTGAATCTAGGTACTGACGAAAACAGAAAAGAAATTAAGATATGAGCAGGTCTTGGGAACAGTGTCAAAGAAAGATTATTTCAGATGCTACGAGACTATATCGAGGTTTTTGCTTGGTCATACGAAGACATGCCAGGTCTAAACATTGACATTGTGGTGCACCGATTACCGACAAAAGAAGGTTTTTCCCCAGGTAAGGTCTCAGACATGGCCCGAGATGTCCGAGGAAATCAAAGTCAAGTCATGAAGCGCTCAACGCGGGTTCTTAGTTGTTACTCTTATCCACAAAGGTTGCAAACGAGTAAGCATACCTAAGAAGGATGGCAAAGTACTAATGTGTGTGGATTATGAGATTTGAACAGAGCGAGTCCGAAAGACGATTTCCCACGCTTCATATTGATGTTCTAGTCGACAACACCGCCAACATAAGGTTTTCTTTCATGGATGGTTTCTCCGTTACAATCGATCAAGATGGCTCGAATACATGGAGAAGATTATTACTACACAATGGGGCACATTTCGCTACAAGGTCATGTCGCTCGTTCAAGAACGCGCGCCACTTATCAACGTGCCATGGTGGAATTATTTCATGACATGATTCATCATGAGATAGAGGTCTACGCCGACAACATGATAGCTCGATCACAAAGCTAAAGAGGAACATCTCGATCATTTGCGTAAACTATTTGATAGATCAAGAAGTACTAAGACTTAATCCCAACAAGTGCACTTTGGAGTCAACCGTAAGTTCCTAGGATTCGTAGTCGTGGTAAAGGTATTGAAGTTGACCGCCAAGGTTAAAGCCATCCAAGAAATGCCAGCCCCGCACCGAGAGAAGTTAGAGGTTTTGGTCGATTAAACTAAATTGCCGTGTTCATTGCACATCTAATCGCTACTTGTGAGCCAATCTTCGTTATCAAGAAAGATCAAGTAGTGGAATGGAACGACGATTGCCGATTGCTTTGACAAAATCAAGGAGTATCGCGAATCCTCCTATCCCGATGCCGCCCGCCAAAGGAAGACCTCTTATCATGTACTTGATAGTACTAGAGAACTCAATGGGTGTGTGTTGGGGCAACATGACGAGTCTTGTCGAAAGAGTATGCAATATACTACCTTAGCAAAAGTTTACCGATTGTGAAACAAGATACTCACACCGAGAAAACTTGCAGCGCTGGTCAATGCCAACTAAGACAATATATGTTGACTCACACTACCTTGTTGATCTCCAAGATGGATCCGATAAAATACATATTCGAGAAACCCGCTCTTTGGAAGAATAACAAGATGGCAAATGATCTTGATCAATATGACATCTAGTATACTACGTGAAGGCGATCAAAGGAAGTGTAGTAGCCGATCATTTGGCTCATCAAGCCGTAGACGACTATCGCCTATGCAGCTCGAGTTTCAGACGAAGATGTTCTACTAGTCACCGATTACAAGAACTGTGCCCGTAAGAATGACCGAACAAGGATCCCGATGGATGGTCTTTGATGGAGCCTCAACGCACTTGGCAATGGCATTACGCCATCATTACATCTCCTACAAAGGACACACGCCTTTCACCGAAGAATATATTTCAGTTGCACTAACAACATGGCCGAATATGAAGTGTGCATCATGGGTATTAAAGCTGCTATTGATTTACGAATCAAATTCTTGCAACTGTATGGATACTCAACCTTAGTGATCAGTCAGATTAAAGGCGAGTGGGATACGAAACATCCGAATCTCATTCCATATCGAGAGCATGTGTTAAGTTTGATCCCCTACTTCGAAGAAATCACTTTCGATCATATTCCACGAGAAGAGAATCATTTGGCAGACGCATTAGCTACTATGTCATCTATGTTCAAGGTTAAATGGGACAACGAAGCTCCCCAAATCATCATCGAGAAGTTTGACAAACCAGCATACTGTTGTGAACTTGATACAGAAGAGAAACCTTGGTTCTACGAAGTGAAGAGGTATCTCGAGTCTCAGGAATATCCTGCAGGGGCATCTATTAATGACAAGAAGTTCTTAAGAATATTTGCATCCAAATTCTTTCTCAGCAACGACATCTTATACAAGCGCAATCACGACTTGTGCTTACTCCACTGTGTAGATCCAAAAACTGCAGAACGGATCATGGAAGAATTACACGAAGGCACATTTGGTACCCACTCCAGTGGACATACAATGGCTAAGAAGATTCTGAGAACGGGTTACTATTGGTCCACCATGGAAGCTGATTGTCACCGCTACGCTCGGTCTTGTCACAAATGCCAGATATATGCAGACAAAGTGCACGTACCTCTAGTACCGCTGAATATTCTGACCGCTCCTTGGCCTTTCGCAATGTGGGGCATTGACATGATCGGAGAAATAAAGCCCACCGCTTCCAACGGACATCGTTTCATCCTTGTGACAATTGACTATTTTACCAAATGGGTAGAAGTAGCCTCGTCCGCATTTGTTACCAAGAATGTTGTGGCTCGACTCATCAAGCATAATCTTATCTATCGGTACGACACTCTCGAAAGGATTATCACAGATAACGGTACCAACCTCAACAACAAAACGATCACCGAGCTCTGCACGCATTTCAAGATCAAGCATCACAACTCTTCTCCATATCGGCCTAAAATGAATGGCGCAGTGGAAGCTGCCAACAAAAATATCAAGAAGATCATACAGAAGATGATAGTGACTTACAAGGATTGGCATGAGATGTTGCCATTTGCTCTTCATGGTTATCGCACTATAGTACGAACCTCTACAGGGGAAACCCCCTTCTCTCTCGTATACGGTATGAAAGCAGTCCTACCAATCGAGGTTCATACCCTCAACCAAAGTCCTCTAGACACGTAGTTAGGTGAAGACGAATGGATCCGACTCACCTCGATCGATCAACCCCGATTGACGAGAAACGACGTGATCCATCCGCCATGGATGATTTACCGTAAGCGAATGATCAGAGCATTCAACAAGAAAGTCAAACACCGAGTCTACAAAGTCGGTGATCTAGTAGTCAAGCGCATCATTCTTCCACAAGGTGATCCTGTGGAGAAATGGACCCCAACCACGAGGGATCATTTGTAGTCAAAATAGTATTTTCCGCCGGTTATGATACTTAGCACCATGGATGGAGAATACTTCCCACACCCTCGTGAACACGTATATAGTCAAAAATACTACGATGAACGAGACCCGCTAGGTCGACCGCCTAGGAAAAAATATATCCTGCGAACCAAAAGGGTTCGGGCAAAAGTTAAGGATATATACACAAAATTATGTACACCCGGCAAGTCGAAAACCTGCAAAGGCGGCTTGGGCAAAAAAGGGTATCCCGGTAGACTGAAAACCCGAAAGGGCGGTCTAGGCAAAAATTAGGGATTTAAGCACGACTATGTCTCGTCAGATCACTTACCCACTAATATTAGCATTCAAGATTCCAATGGCGAAAATCAATTCACTTACTTTCATGACAAAAAGGAGATGATATAGTTGAAATATATGAGCACTAGCATTGTTGAAACTCAACGAGATTATTTCCGATAGCTTTTACTTTTATTCGCCTCTTTGTATACAAACCGCTGGCCATACGCCACCTTTCAAAATTAATACAAATTTTTCTTTTACAATGTTAATTGTTTTTGCATAAAAGTCCAATGATTGCTTTGAATAATTATATGCATTTGACAATAAACATCTATTCACAAACATACGAAAAGCGAACGAACAAAGGTAATTACTGCAAGTTCTAGGAATTGAGATGATGATTAAGGTCACCAATGCATTCCCCGCAGGTTACCTTCATGAGAAGTATAATCCCCACAGAGCCCTCGCTCTCCTTGCCAAAAGAAAACCTTCTCCGACGAAGTACCAATCTCTTCTTACTAAGTGTTCCACCTCTTCAAGCTTCATCACGTTAGTCCCCGAGCAGTGACCTTAATCAAGCTTCACCTCGTTACATCAGTCTCCGAAAAGAAGATTTATCTCAGATAGATAGAGATATTTACCTCAAATGAATGTCTTTCGACGATTATCACCCCCCGCAACAATATCCAGACTCGAAACTGGGTCAGATAGTGCATCGAAGGAAACCTACGTCTCTCTTTCCCCAATCAGAGGTCCCAACAAGTTTCAAATTCATCACCTCAAAAGATTTTTCAACTTTACGCCCTTCAACGCCAAGACACGTCAATCTCAAGCAAAGATTCGGATACTCCCCAGCAAGATCTACACACAAGACCCCTAACGGAGCACCTCCCAGTTGGTATTCTTTCCAACTGCATTAATATCTAGGCTCGAAACTTGGTCAGATAGTGCATCAGAGGAATCAAAAGCATCTCTTTCCTCTCCAAGCTAGGATTTTCAACAACTTCATCCCCAAGTCAGAAATCCCTGGCAGAACGTCCTCATCTTCTTCAAGATGGATATGTTTTGAAATATCACAACATCTACACTCATACATTATTCATAAGAATCATGACATGTGCATATATCACTCACGAACATTGTCATATGCTGGCATGCATCATAATCTGCATAGGACTAACTATATCCTGTCAAGATTTTATTTTCCCAGCAGGTAAAAGGATATGTTCCAAACAGAAGGTCCAAGATTAATACCCGAAACAAGACGGGGAATCCAATCTGAAAGACCGTACAAATCTTTTCCAAATAGAAGGTCAAAGGTTAATACCCGAAATAAGACGGGGAACCCAATATAATTATCTTCCGACAACAGGTCAAAGATTAATACCCGAAACAAGACGGGGAACCCAATCTGAAAGACCATACAAGTTGTCTTCCGGCAACAAGCATTGGATCAACACCCGAAGCAAGACGAGAAAGCTATCCACATTCCGCCAAATACCTACCTCAGAATAGCCAGCACAAAGGTTTATTCTGACTCTCTCTTATTATCCACAATAACTACAGAGTCAAGCATATGACTCATTGCCCTGTGATGACATCTTTGCCCATCCCGACTATTTGTCGACATCTCTCCACCTTCAGAATGCTGCATATTTGGTTAAAAACCAATACAAACCAATAACTTCATTCAAAGACGAGCGTGAAGTCTAACGTACGACTCAACATCAACCGTTCCCGGATGGCATCTTAAACCCATCTCCGTGCTTTCTTCTATTTTCAAAATATCTACAGATGGCATCTTAAGTCCATCTCCGATGTTTCTCCTATTCAAATGACGTTCGCGAGTCTAGCATACGACTTGCTCTCTAGCTCAGCTTCTCCAAATGGCATCTGTAAGCCCATTCTAGTGCATCATCAATCAACAACGAGTGCAAATTTTTAGGTGTACTCGAGTGTTCAATCATCTTCTACTGTTAAGTCATGAAAGGCAAGCATGCCAATCTAACCCTTCCAGTACAAGAAGATTGAGCAGGGGCAACTGTTATACCCCAAAATTTTCCCTCCTGTCTCTCAAGGATATTCCACTTATCCATGCTCAAGGATTTCACAAGGATTGACTAGACAAATCCTCTCCTAAGCAATCAACCCAAACTAGGGTTTTGCCATTTTCAAATCAAGGGTGGCCTCTAACACTTCAAATGGTCATCATGCTCACCATATGCTTCAAAGAATCTCCATGTCAAATTTCAAGCTTTACAAGTCAAGTTTCTGCATAATTGCTCGATGTTTGAAAATCAACAGATTGACAAAAAGTCAACTATGGTCAACATACAACAAACTCATAGTTTTTGGTCAACATCAATATTTTGAAGTGATATTCATCATTTGATCAAGGGTTGATCATTATTCATCAAGAAAAGTTAAGAATTGACCAAAAGTCAAAGTTTCTAAATTGGGCTTTCTTAGAGAAAAGCCAATGTAACTTTGACTGCATAACTTTCACATACTTTATCGGAAATTTTTCCACCATAACTCATTTTAAATAGAATTCAATTATCTAAAACTTCATGTCTCACAAGCATGGGTAGAAAATGCTTCATTTGGAAGTTATGGGTCAGAAAATTACAGGTCATTTTAAAAGTCAACAAAAAGTCATCTTTTTGCAAAGAAGTGTTCATGAGCATGAAAACTCCAATGAAGATGAAACCAAAAAGGCTGTTTAGGAGACATCTTTAGATTTCTAAAAAGTCCAAGAACACCTAAAATTGTTAAAAATTGAGCAAGATACACCTTGTCTAAGTTGAGCATTTTTGAGGAGGTGCAAAAATAGAAATACTTGACAAAACCATTTTTTTTGCAAATGGGCCTAACTTTTCTTGGTTGAAACATGTTCCTTAGATGAATTGGAACCTCCAAGCCCAAGACCACGAATTTATCTTTTATTTTTATTTATTTTGGATTTTAATCATTTAAAACCAATTTAATTAAAATAAAAGATAGAAAATCAAAATTAATTGCAAGATGGATTTTCTCTCATCCTCGAGGTCCAAGCAAGCCATTTAACTGATTATTTCAAATAATCATGATTGGTAATGAGATTTGATTGAAATTGGCTTTAAAAGGAAATATTATGTTTGATTCCAAATCAAATAATTTCTCATTGATTGACTTGATTCTTTCTTACAATTCTTGACCTAATTCACTCTATTATAAATACATGATGTTACTACATGCACAAGAGACAAATTTATGGCCTCAAGAACCCTATTCCAAGCTTCACAAAACCGTGCATTGCAAGCTATTAGCATCCAAGTTTCCAGCCCAATTCAAAGCATTCTAAGGATTCCAACACATTCCTGGAGGTCCTTTGAATCGATCTAGATACTTACAAGCCAGCGAAACATCCAGAATCAAGAAATCACGATTTCGGTTTGCACAATCTTACTCAAAACCGATTTCTGATTTTCATGCATATTTAACATGTTTTGATTGTTTCTTTGTGTTTAGAATGAAGTTTCAAAGCTTTCTGCATAGGTTAATTGAAGTTTAGACACAGGGATCATAACTTGCCATTGTTAGGGTTCATAAGCTCTAATTGGGGTTTTCTGAAATAGGAAAAATTGGACGAAACCAATGATTCCGGCATGTTCAGGGGATCAAACCAAGTTGATCCATGTCCCCATAACAAATTTATGTTGCATATTTTTGGATTTTGAATTTTATAGGTGTTATAGCTACGAGCAAAAGCCGTAGCTAAAGGTTCAAAAAATTTGAATGAGGAAGATGACTCCTGCACGCGTTTTATGATTTGATGTTTCCCAGCAATCCATTCCCTTTATATTCTTTTTGTGTCATATTGCTAACAGATGGTCCACACAACTCAGATGGCAAGGCAGCGCGCGTTTGTTCAAAAGGACATCGGTTCGAACCTTGTCCTTTTTACTTAACATTTTTTAAAAAAAATTTAGGTTTTCCAGAAGACATGCCCAGAAGCTCTAGCTTTTGGCCTCCATTTGCAGCATGCTACGCCCTAGAAGCTCAAGCTTCTGGGCGTATCTCCCCCAGAAAGCCCCAGAAGTGCATACTTCTGGGCGCCTCCAGGCCAAAAGCCCCAGAAATTCCAGGATTCTGGGCACCTCTAGCGCAAGGATCCCCAGAAGTGCTCACTTTTGGGCACGGTCAGCAAGAGGCTCCCCAGAAGCCCCAGCTTCTGGGAGAGTTCCATTCAGAAGTGTTCTGACTTCCCTCTCTAACATTATTTCCTTTTTTTTTATTTATATTTTTCCATTTAATTTTATCTCTTTTCAAATAATTTTCTAATGCATAAAAAAATCACCAAAAAAAATATTTTCTTTTTGCATTTAGGTCAGAAAAATACTTATTTAATTTTTGACATAAAAATTAATATTTTTGCATGCATATTTTAATTAATTGTTAATTAACCATAAAATTGACTTTTTAATTATTTTTCCTTACTAAAACTAATCCAAAAAATTCCCAAAAAATTGTTTTATCATCTAATTAGGACTACTAACCCTAAGACTTTTTCCTAACTCAAAAATCCTTTTTACTAACACATTTTCTCTTATGCGAATTTCTTTTCTTTTCCTATTATTATGTATCTGCTTCCAGGTTGTAATAGTTAGGATTAATTTTCTTGCACTTCTTTTTCCAATATTATGTAACTGCTCATGGGATGTAATAGTTTAATTAGGATTTACTTTCCGCACTCCTATATTATGTAACTGCCCCATGTAATAGCGTAAGATTTACTTTCCGCACTTTACCTTCCACAATTTACTTTCCGCACCCATATAAACTACTAGTAACTAGGCGTATGGCAAGATAAAATGAACGAGATCACTTCTAATTGCAAGATAAAATATCTAAACTTGACACACCCTCTTCACACACGCACCTCTAGAGTATTCTCTCTCTGCCTTCGAATAAATGGCTAAGTCCTCGAACGTAGAGGTATCTTAGCACGCTTGCTACAAACATATCATCATAGTCCCTTCGATACAAAGATCATAGTCCCTCGATGTTGCCTACGAATACATGATCTAGTCCCTCGATTGTTGCCTACGAAAAGTAATGATCGTCCCTACAAATGTGCTAGGATACTCCTACATGTTGCCTTCTATGACTATCCGATGTCCCTTCGAATGTCCCTCTATATCCAACAAATGGGGTTACCTACCAACTAATGGTATGGATAGCACTATTCTAAAGGAAAGTAAAATAACACGGAAATGACCATTCTGAGTAGGTAATAAGACTTCTAGTTGCTTGCTCAATCAAAATACTTTTCACACCTCACACTTTTATAAAGTTAAAACACTTCTCAAACGAAACATTTTCGAACACTTCGTATACATTCCAGCGTGAATCATTACGAAGTCAAAGCGAAATGCCTTTTCAAAACATTTTTCAAATACACACACAGAAAGCAAATTGTTAAAGTGAGCTAAAGCAACTAAGAGCCCGTAGATAACTACGGATGGAAAGGGTGCTAATACCTTCCCTTTTCATAACCTTCTCCCTTACTCAGAATCTATCAAAGGTCTTTCCTGTTCTTTTCACCTTTCCTTTATTGGATAAAAGAAAAGTCGGTGGCGACTCTTGCTATCCGCAACATTTGCGATCAAACGCAAAATAATCCAAAGTCAGTTCTTCCACCGTGTTATAATAGTGGAAGAGCATGATCTTATTTTCTCAATGTTTGACGAGGAATATGCAAGCAAAATTATTAATATTACCCTCTCTATGCGCACAAGGGAGGATAAAATGATTTCGCATTTTAAAAAATACAGCGTTTTCTCGGATCGTTTCGCTACCATCTTTGTATGAAGGAAAAAGTAATATGATCCCTAGTCCCTCGAGTACCTCTAACACAATGATTTGAAAAGTTATTTGGAATGCTCCTGTCAATCCTAGAATCCATAACTTCCTCTGTGGAGAAGCTAAGGATATTCTCCCAACAAAAGACAACCTTTTGAAGAAAGGAATTCAACTTGATGGGTCTTGCTCTTCTTGTCATTTAGAGACTGAATTTGTTAAGCATATCTTTCTCGCATTATGAGTTCTCAAACAAACCTTTTTGCATACATTTTAAGCTTTAGGCTGCCTCTTTCTATGGATTATTTGGACTGGTTACAACTTTCCTTGTCTTATGTGATGTGTTTTGTGTCCATGTAATTGACACACTTCTTCACAAGATTTGGCTGGCCTATAATCTATTTATGTATTAAAATAATGTGTCGAATCCTATGAGGGTGGCGGAAGAAGCGGTTAATCTCGTGATGGAGTTCAATAGGTGGAACCCAAAATTGTGTGGAAGGAACAAAATGGTGGTCTAGAAGGAGTTTGGACCAGGATGGCCACGTGTTACAGGTGGACACAGGTGTTTTCTCTTTGGATAGTATTGTGTTTGGATGCGTGTTAAAGAGCCCTGGAGGTAAGGTTATCCTGGGTGCAGGGAAATTGGAGCCAATGTCAGTTATTCCCGCGGTCGTAGAGATGCCAGCAATCTGGTGGAGCCTGGAGTTTGAAAAAGAGTTAAAGTTGGAGCAATTATTGTACAGTCGGACTGCCTTAATGCATTGACTGCATTAACACTGTGTTGAACTTTGAAAATTTGGAGTTCTTAGTTGATGATTGTCGTTGTATTTTAAATTTGTTTGTTCTCGCTTCTGTCATGTTTATTCCTAGGACCTGTAATTTAGAGGCGCGCAAACTGGTGGGGATTAGAAATTCCTTAGGTTCAAAAACATGGATTGGCGGTTTGTCAGCCCTATTCCCTGCTACTGTAAGAAATTTGCATCTTTTTGGTTAATGAAAACTCATATTTGCATAAATAAAAAAAGAAGAGATATTATCACAAATTGATCACGTTGAATATTTTATATGGTTTCAAATCTGATTGTTCTTACATTTCTAAATGCACTATCATATGGTTGAGAATAATGTATGTTGGTCTTGATTAATTTCCCGCAAAATAAATCAAATTAGTATTGCAAAAATAGTATTATAACTTGAAACTTGATGCATAATATATCATAATCCTTCTTTCTCCCAACACTCAATACTTTTTGGACAATATAAGAAACAATGTTTGTCGTCTTCAACTCCTTCACCAAAGACAAGACAATGAGTTAGATATTCACAACCTTCGCTATCAAACACGCTCTTCTTAGCACATAATTCCTATATAATCGCAACAAAAAAGTATCATATTTTTGGAGGGGTCTTTAGTTTCCATATAAGCTATCATTTCTCACAAACCCTTAGATGGGTTGTTTCAATAACTTCATATATATAGTAATGATGTGTACTGAAATTTAAAAATATATCATTCTTTTCAACCTTCCACGCGAGTTTTAAGAACTTTCATCATTTCCCCCTCTAACAAGAGTGTAAATCTTGTAAGTGTTTCATTGCTTACCATTGTTAAGGATCTATTCAAAAACTTTCAGATTGGCTATTATTGAATTACTTTCCCATAAGTTAGCCATCAATGTACTATCATAAAGTCAACTTTGACCCTAAACCAAAATAGTCTCTAGCAAACTAGTACTCCACTTGAACCCACCTTTATAAAAAAGATTCTAACTCCAAATACTTCATCACTCATTAATGGAGTTGTGCTCAATAACTAAGTTGAAAAAGTCACATTTAGAAAAATATGTAGCTTTAAAGAGATGTGTGATTAAGCTATTTGAATTTTTCATGAAATTTAAAGCTTTCTTAGTAAGCATAACATAGTTGACGGTTTTTAGATTTTTTAAGCTTGCATCTTCTTCACTCTTATTCATAAATAGAAAATTTCAAACGTGGATTTCTTAACCCACCCCATGGTCTTTTTGTGCACCCCTTGAAATTTCACTTTTGCCCCCGGGAAATCGGAAATTAGCTTCCGGTTAGTACCCTATACCATGCAATCCAAATTTTACGCAAATCGGAAATTTACTTACGGTTTACTACCAGAAATTAACTTTTGGTACATGTCTGCACTTAAACGCGCCAGTACCTTTTTCCCTCCCCATAACAGCAAAGTTTTCAAAAACATTGTTGATTCTCTATTTTTAGGATTAGCTTTATGTTTGGTAAAACTAAATTAACAACAATAGGTTAAATAGGATTTATAACTTGTAAGGAGAAAACAGGTTGAAGTTCTATTTAATGGAGAAACATGTTGTGTTGAAATGTTTCAACATCTGAAACAACATGTCATATGAGATTTTAAGACATCAGACATCAGGACATCACGCTACAGAAATTGTTAAGTTTGTTATAGTTCTACTTTAATTAGAGCAGAATATTCTGGGAATATTCTGCTTCTTATGTGGCGTGACTTTGAAGGCATATGTGAAGGTCCAAGATCTAAGGATAAAGATCATCAAGGACCTTGATTATAGCAGAATTTATCTTCTTGTTTATCTTTGTAGAAAGTTTGTTACTGCAGAAGTATGTTACAACTTATGCTATTATTTTTAAGGCCTAAATCTAGTTAGGTAATATGTTATAAATAAGAAATTGTAACCTAGTTTTAGGAAGCTATCCAGTTTTAGAAATATGTAGTCTTTAGGGTTAGCCATATAATTGAACCACCCGAATTGTGGGATGGTCACTAATCTGTACCTCGAAGCCTATAGGCAAGAGGATGATTTTACTCACTCAGAATCTGTGAAGCAATGAGTGTGGTTGTGTCCTTGGAAGAAGTTGTGAAGCAATTCCAAGTTTGGTTTGTGTCACTTGAGTGACTAGTTTATATTGTGTTTAAAGTGTGGTATCTTTGAACTTTTTTAGTTGTGTTTGGAGTGAGGTATATCCAAGCTGATTGTGTTAGGAGCCAAGCAGTTGATGCAGTTGCTGATGTGATAGTAGCTGATAGACATCACTAAGGTGATTGGACGTGAGCGAAGTTTCTAATATCTAAGTCTGGTATCTTAGGTAGATGGTTCATTGGGTAGTCTTATTAAGTGAGGAGTGTAAACAGGGTGGTTTTTCTCCGAATTAATACTGTTAATAGTGAACTTCCTTCCCGGCTTGGTATGCCCCTAGATGTAGGTTGGTTAGAACGGAACTGGGTTAACAATTCCTTGTGTTCTTTTGTTTCCTGCTGTTTAATTGTAACTCTACCTTGTCTGCTTTGTAATGTCGGATCAGATGTCACCACATCCTGAGTCTGCAGTACCAGAATTTCAATTGGTATCAAAGTAGGCATCCTGTCTGTTTCTAGATGAGATTTATGGGGGACACTTTCTGGTTGTGCACAAGGTAGCATATTATTTGAACAAGGAGTGTTCATATTGTATGGTCCCTAAAAGTGGAGTATGGACCTATTTATAGATTGTTTAAACAAGGAGTGTTCATATTGCATGGTCCCTAGAAGTGGAGGATGGACCTATTTGTGGAGAACTAGACCAACCCGACAAGAACTTGTACCTTCTTGAAGAAAGAAGATAAATATGTTGGAACAAGAAAGTTAAATTCAAAGACTTCATGCGGGAGTGAAGATTTTGGATTGAATTGTTCATCCTATATTCAGCACAGGGATGAGAATTGTCAAAACCTTCATGCAGGAGTGAAGCTGTTTATAAGGTAACATATGTGCTTATGTGTTTCCATATTGGTCAGGTTATTAGTTGGGTCTAGTCTATTGCTTGGTGGAGAGGAAAGCTTATTGTAGGGTTGATTTATTTTCAATCCTTATGTGTTATGCTTAAAAGGGAATTGTGGAGTAAGCATTGTGTATATTCTGTTAAAGTATGGCTATATTCCGCTGCATAGCCTCTGATGCAAGCCCTAAAGTGAAACAAGGATCCTAGGGTTATTTTTATTCAACAGAATATTGAGCAGTTCTTATAACCTATTAAAAGTGTCAACGATACTTGATATTTTCTCAGGTCCAATCATAGAGACATTTAGTAATAGAGTTGATGAGTATCAATTGATCAATGATTCTCATATGCATCTACAAGTTGAAAAACTTGAAGAGTATCAAGGATGATGAGTTCCAAGGAGATGGAACTGATGTTCTATAGGATGTTAGAACATTACTACTGGTATGCAGCTACCAATTGAAGAACAGATGTTCTGGGTGCTAAACAAATGTAGTGTGACTACATATGTTTGGAACCTTCTCCTGATCTAGAAGAGGAGACATTTGCTTATCAGTTGATCAGGACATGATCAACAGGTTATTATACTCCAGATGTCAGTTTTATTTCCTACCTAAGCTTATGGGAGTATCAAAGTAAAGCTCAACGCAAGAAAGAAGACTTGTAAAGGTACTTCCTTCAGTCCCTTTGTGTGATATCAAGATGAGCTTATATCTGGTACATTATTTTGTTCAAAGGAACCAGATATGTGGAGAGTTATTCATGACTATAGAACAGTTTTGGAGCTGAATACTGTGTCTCAACTGTAACACCCCATATTTTCAATTATTACTAAATTGGAATTTTAATTATTTAATTAATTGAAATTTGATTTTTGGAAATTATTAGAATATTAGAATTATTGGAAAATAAATAACAGAAAAGAGATTGGGCTTATGTTGTGATTAGTAGAGGAGAGGGGTGTGAGGAGTAAAAGCCTCTAATTATTTTGTTATTATTATTATAATAGAATAATAAGAAAGAAAAATAAATTGGAAACCAAATTGGGAGAAACAAAGGAGTCGTACGAGAAGTGAGAAGAGCAAAGGAAGAGGAAAACCTAAAGCTTGAGGAATTCAAGAAATTGGCTAAGGTAAGGGGTGATTGCTCTAATTATAATGTATTATGAGTTTTGAGGATGGTAGAATAGAGTAAGATATTAGGAATCCCAATTTAGAATCGTCTAGGTTTATGAGTTTAAACCCCAAATCCATGAATTTTGATGCTTTGATGCAAATTGATGTTATAGTGTTGTTAGATGTTGTTGTACCATGATAGAATTGCATTATAATCATGTTTTTGGAATTGTTTTGATGATACATATGTTTGGGGTCGAAATTGGATTGGATCGGGAACCATTGTTGTTCAAATGCATTTTGGCTTCTAAAATATGATTTTTGGCCCCTAGAGCTGTGTGCAATCGATTGCAGTCTAGTGCAAATCGATTGCACCTTGTATGATTGAATTTTGAAAACTTCAAAAACTCGTAACTCTCAAACCGTAAGTCCGTTTTAGTTGTTGTTTTGGACGTTGTTTCATAAATTAAATACTCTATTTTATAAAATGAAGAAAATAATAAGAATTTGATTTTATTTTGAGAAGCGTTGACTTTCCGATTATGCAGTTTATTATTATGTGCATATTTGATGTATATGCAATGGTGTGTTCATGATAAAGGATTGTATCATGTTTTGGTTGATGATGTGCATGTTTATGCGATTGGATGATGTTCATGATAAATGATGGTTATCATGTTTTGGTGATGATGTTGCAGTAATTTCTTGTGCATGTTTATGTTGTTTGATGATGTGCATGATAAATGATGGTTATCGTGTTTTAGATTGATGATGGTTTATGATGTATGATGTTATCATAACCTATGTTGAATGTTGCATGCTTTTATGATGTGCATGCATATACATTCTGGTGGTAGCTAATTCCCATTGTGTAGAATTAGTAAGTATTGCCAATAACCGTTCCTGGGTAATTATGGGTGGTGAGGCTGGATTCATGTCCGGGTGATTATGGACGAATCGATGTAACTGTATCCGGGTGATTATGGATCAGTGTGTGACTTAGTTCACTTTTGATACCACATGCATAGAGTCATGTACTTCATTTTGTATGGATTATAACATGATAGGATGGTTTCCAGTGTTATAATTTGGTTGTTGTGTTTAATGCATGTTCATGACTTGTGCTTTTGTGGAATGAAGGATTGAATCTATTATGCTAAATAGGGTGGAGTAATAGCTTATGAAGTTCTATTTATTTTATGAATTTATAATGCATGTTAATTATGATGTAGTTTCACCCTTACTTTGATGATTTCAGATTTAAGCTTTAGCGGCTTAGGCGTGAGGATGGCTCGAGAGCTATGCTATTTATTTTATTGCATCTCGTGTCATGCTCGTCTTGTAACACTGGGGAATGCTTGTTTTAGAGTTATCATTAAACTCTGTTGTTTTTGTAAGTGTTTTTAGGTTGGCCTTAATTTTTGTTAAAACTAGTTTATGCCAATGTCTTGACTGATGTCATGACATTCGAGTGAAGATAAATTCGCAAGAAGAATAATACAGTACAGCTGCATCGAGTTAATCGTTATGCTGGAAATTTGCAAGAAGAATGACTGATGTCATGACTAATGTTATGACATTCTGTGCAACATCTGCTGTTCTAAAGATTTACTTTTCCTGAGACTTTTCAGGATTTCTGTTGAGCTGTTTTTATTATGGATTATGTTATTGGATCACATGCTCACATGGCTCTGAGGTTAACCTTGTTTAACCCTAAATTGGTTTGTTAAAAAGACCAAGTCTTTAGGTTAAATCAAGTAAACCCTAGCTATTATTATGGAAGCCCAAACTGAAGTCTACATACTGCTTCTATAATAGGAATGAAACGATCATTCTGCTGCTGCGCCTTTTGACTGTGTACAAGACTAAGCAGTCTGTTGTTATTGTGTTTTAGTCATTCTTGTGAGCCAAGCAATTACCATTGGATAAGTGCCTTGGACTAGGATTTGATTGTAAGGTTTGTTTATCACTCAAAGCTTTGAAGCACGAGTGTTGTGTCTCTTGATTAAAGCTTTGAAGCAAAATCAAGTATGTTTATTGAAGAGTGTCTTCACAATTCAATTAATCAATAGGTTGATATCACAGCTGTGATTGAGGGGGAGTGAGTAAGAACTCAGGTCTAAGTAGGACTTAGATTGAAGTTGCATTGGGTAGGTCTTAAGTGAAGGAGATAAACTGGTTGGTTTATTCCTGAATTAATACTGCTTATAGTGGATTTTCTCTCTGGCTTGGTAGCCCTCAGATGTAGTTGTAGTTACACACTGAACTGGGTAAACAATTGTTTGTGTTCTTTACTGTTTTTACATTACTGTATGAATTTTTAAACAGAGTGTCAGATACTGTGTGATAACATTCTTTGTGACATCACGTATCTGCTACCAGGAATTTCAATTGGCATCAGAGTAGGCACCCTTCCTGTTATTTTTGGGTGAGATCTAGGGATAATAGTTTCTGGCGTTACGAACAAGGAAGAAGGATTTGGAAGTAGACAACCCATACTGGATGGATCTAACTATGATTACTGGAAACCTCGTATGGTTGCCTTTTTGAAGTCACTGGACAAAAAAGCTTGGAGAGCTGCTGACAGAGGATGGAAACATCCTACCAAGCTTGAGAAAGATGGGACTAATAGTCTGAAACTTAAGGAGGAATGGAGCAAAGAAAAAGAAGAGCTAGCACTGGGCAACTCTAAAGCATTGAATGCCTTATTCAATGGAATTGACAGAAATATTTTCAGACTAGTGCATCAGTGTGAACTGGCCAAGGATGTTTGGGACACTCTCAAAACCACTCATGAGGGTACATCCAAGGTGAAAATGTCAAGCCTTCAGATGCTCACTACCAAATTTGAGAATCTGAAGATGAAGGAAGATGAGACAATTCATGAGTTTCACATAAACATCTTGGAGATTGCCAACACCTCAGGAGCATTGGGTGAAAAGATGTCAGAAGAAAAGCTGGTGAGAAAGATTCTCAGATCCTTCCCTAAAAGGTTTGCAATGAAAGTGACTTCTATAGAGGAAGCTCAGGATATCTGCACCTCGAAGGTTGATGAACTTATTGGATCACTTTAGACATTTGAGATGGGGATCAGTGACAATGTTGACAAGAAAAATAAGAGCATAGCCCTTGTATCCAATATTGAAGAGGAATGCAAGGAGGGTGATGAATAGAAGATATCTGAAGCAATAGCTATGCTTGGAAGACAGTTCAACAAACTCATCAAGAGAATTGACCCAAAGTCAAGGTCAAATGTCAAGAACATCTCCTCTGACATCAGCAGATCTTATGACTCCAGCAGAAGAGCAAAACCTGAAGAAAAGGGAAATCAAAGCAGAGGGATTCAATGTCATGGATGTGAAGGATATGGACACATTAGAGCTGAATGCCCTACCTTTCTAAAGAAACAAAAGAAAGGAATGTCTGTCACTTGGTCTGATGGTGACTCAGAAAGTGATTATGAAGAAGAATCTGCCAAACTAGTTACTGCACTATCTGGTGTCTGTAACTCTGATAATGATTCTAGTTATGAGGAGGTGACATTTGAAGAACTTCGACACTTACGAAGTCAGGTATCGAAGGCAAGTCTTCCAAAGAAATGAGAAATAAAAGCTCATTATGAAGTTGGAGGCTGAGAAGAAGGAAGACACTACTACTATAAGTCATCTCAAGGGTGAAGTACTAGTGTTGAATTCCAAACTTGATCAGATGACTAAGTTTGTCAAGATGTTAACAACTGGAACTGACAAGTTGGAAGAAATCCTGCAGATTGGACGAAATGCGTGAAATATGTCTCTAGGATATGGTCGCAAAGAAACCTGCTGATAACAAGAAGAAGAACAATCCTGTTAAACCAAGGTCAAGGAAGATGTCAGGTGACAAGAAGAAGAACAGTCCTGATAAACAAAGGTCAAGGCAGATGTCAGGTGACAAGAAGAAGAACAGGCCTGATAAACCAATGTCAAGGCAGATGTCACAACATAGAGCTCAACATCAAGATCAGAGAAACATGAAGAAGAAGTTTCAAAGATGGAGATGTCATTATTGTGGAAGGTTTGGGCACATAAAACCTTATTGCTTCAGACTATATGGATATCCAAATCAGATCCCATATGTCCAGCCTAAGATCAACAAGGCACCTTATGTTCAATAGTGGAAGAGAAAGACTGCAGCCTTGATAGCTCACACCTCCCTTAGAGTTTCTGCCAAGGAGGACTGGTAATTTGACAGTGGATGTTCTAAACACATGACTGGACTTAAGAATCTACTAAATGATGTCAAACCACACACTACTAGCTATGTCACTTTTGGAGATGGAGCTAGAGGAGAAATCAAAGGAGTTGGAAACCTGGACTTCCCTAGAGTTCCAAATCTAAATGAAGTATTGCTGGTAAATGGTTTGATTGCCAATCTCATAAGTATTAGTCAACTGTGTGACATGGGATTCAAGGTCAACTTCACCAAGTCTGAATGTCTTGTAACAAATGACAAACAAGAAGCCTGTTATGAGAGGAGTCAGATCAAAGGACAACTGTTACCTATGGGGAGTCTGAGGACACTAACTTCTCTTCTGTGTGCTCTACAGCCAAAGAAGAAAAGGAAGTGAAACTGTGGCACCAAAAGCTTGGTCATTTACACCTTAGAGGGATGAAGAAGATCATATCTATGGAGGCTGTCAGAGGGATTCCAAGACTTCATATTGATGAAGGGAGAGTTTGTGGTGAGTGTCAGGTTGGAAAGCAAACCAGAATGTCACATCCAAAGTCAAGACATCTGACCACCTCTAAGGTACTAGAGCTCTTGCACATGGATCTGATGGGTCCTATGCAGGTTGAAAGCCTTGGTGGAAAAAGATATACTTATGTTGTTGTGGATGATTTTTCCAGATTTACCTGGATAAACTTCATCAGGGAAAAATCTGATGTTTTTGATGTCTTTAAAGAATTATGCAAGAGACTTCAAAGAGAAGAAGAAAGATGCATTGTCAGAATTAGAAGTGACCATGGAAAGGAATTCGAGAATAGCAAGTTTGATGAGTTCTGTTTCTTAGAAGGAATAAATCACGAGTTCTCCTCACCTATAACTCCTCAACAAAATAGAGTTGTGGAAAGGAAAAACAGAACTATACAGGAATCTTCCAGAGCAATGATACATGCCAAGAAGTTTCCTATTCATTTTTGGCTGAAGCTATGAATACAACATGTTATGTTCACAACAGGGTCACCTTGAGAAAGGGAACATCATCCACCCTGTATGAAATATGGAAAGGTAGAAAGCCTACGTGAAGTATTTCCATGTATTTGGGAGCAAATGCTATATTTTGACAGATCGTGAACAAAGGAGAAAGATGGACTCTAAAAGTGATGAAGGAATTTTTCTGGGAAACTCTACAAACAGTAGAGCATATAGGGTATTCAATTCCAGGACCAAAGTTATGATGGAGTCTATAAATGTCATAGTTGATGATCACCATGAGGAAAACAATGTCCCATATGATGTTGAGACATTGTTTGAGACATCACCACAAGTGTCTGATAAGGATGATGTACCTATCCCTACTCCACCAAAGTCTGAATCAGAGGTAGCTAACAAAGATCCTTCCATCAGAATTCAGAAAGATCATCCAAAGGAACTCATTATTGGAGATCCTAACAGTGGAGTCATTACAAGATCTAGAGAAATCATCTCAAACTCTTGTTTTGTGTCTAAGATTGAGCCAAAGAATGTTAAAGAGGCTTTGAATGATGAATACTAGATTGGAGCAATGCAAGATGAATTGAACCAGTTCAAACAACATGAAGTGTGGGAGTTGGTTCCTAGACCAGAAGGAACAAACATCTTTGGCACAAAGTGGATCTACAAGAACAAGTCAGATGCAAAAGGGGTTGTCACCAGAAATAAGGCAAGACTTGTTGCTCAAGGATACACTCAAGTTGAAGGGATTGATTTTGATGAGACTTTTTCTCCTGTGGCCAGGCTGGAATTAATCAGATTGCTACTAGGAGTTGCTTGCATTCTGAAATTCAAGCTGTTTCAGATGGATGTGAAAAGTGCCTTCCTAAATGGGTACTTAAATGAGGAAGTATATGTAGAACAACCTAAAGGATTTGTGGATCCTAACTTTCCTGATCATGTTTACAAATTGAGGAAAACTCTATATTGTCTGAACCAAGCTCCTAGAGCTTGGTATGAAAGGTTGACAAAGTTCCTCATTGACAAGGGTTACAGGAAAGGAGGTTTGGATAAAACTCTCTTTGTCAAGGATGAAGGAGGAAAGATAATGGTAGTTCAAATTTATGTTGATGACATAGTGTTTTGAGGAATGTCAGATAAAATGGTGAGACATTTTGCCAACCAAATGCAAGTTGAATTTGAAATGAGCCTCAGGAGAGAATTGACCTAATTTCTTGGACTACAAGTTACACAGATGGAAGACTCAACCTTCCTTTCTCAAAGCAAGTATGCAAAGAATATTGTCAAGAAGTTTGGGATGGAGAATGCCAGTCATAAAAGGACTCCTGCACCTACTCATCTAAAGTTGTCCAAAGACACAAGTGGGACAAATGTTGATCAAAGCTTGTACAGAAGCATGATAGGAAGTCTGTTGTACTTAACAGCCAGCAGACCTGACATTGCCTTTGTTGTTGGTGTTTGTGCAAGATATCAGGCTGAACCCAAAGTAAGTCACATCAATCAGGTGAAAAGAATTCTGAAGTATGTGAGTGGAACTTACAATTATGGGATGCTATACTCTCATGGATGTAAACCAATTCTAACTGGTTATTGTGATGCTGATTGGGCTGGTAGTGCTGATGATAGAAAAAGCACATCTGGAGGATGCTTCTTTTTGGGAAACAATCTTGTTTCTTGGTTCAGCAAGAAGCAAAACTGTGTGTCTTTATCTACTGCTGAAGCTGAATACATAGCAGCTGGTAGCAGTTGTTCTCAAATGATCTGGATGAAGCAGATGCTGACTGAGTACAATGTCACACAGGATGTCATGACATTATACTGTGACAACCTGAGTGCTATTAATATTTCCAAGAATCCTATACAGCACAATCAGACTAAGCATATTGACATTAGACATCACTTCATCAGAGATCTTGTGGAAGAGAAGGTGATTAAGTTGGAACATGTAGCCACTGAACTTCAACTGGATGACATTTTTACTAAAGCTCTTGATGCTAGTCAGTTTGAGAATTTAAGGGGCAAGTTGGGTATTTGCAAATATTAAGAGTTGTAGCAATTAATATTGCTTACAACAAGGGAAGGAAGAGACATTTTATTTAAATTAATTGTGATTGGGCTAATTAATTATTTCCCTCTTTAAAAATTTAAGAAGAGGAATAGTCATATTTGTATTTCATTCTTCTCATTTGGATGTACCACTCTCCATTCCCTCAAAAGAAAATCTCAAACTTATTGTCTCCTGCATTCTCAATCTCTCAAGATGTCTCAACAAAGTCTGTCATCATCATCTTCATCAAAGGAACTGGTTCTCCTCTCCCACCGATTCTGGACCTAGGGCAAACGAATGGAGACCGAGCTGAAATTACTCCCTTCGTGCCATGGCCACCGATCCGGAGGGTAAAGAAGCTTCGCACTGCATATGCAAGAAGATCACAAGCCTCCATCCGTAAGAATGTTGAACCATCTTCCTCCTGCTCCTCCTAAGATAGCCAATAGGGAGGGTACTCAATATGTTCATCAAGCCATAGCTAGATTAGTTACTAGGATTCTGAATGAGAATCACTCGTACCTGGGGTATCTGTTCCCTTGAATCAAGAATCTGCTAGCCCTAATTTAGCAACTGATCCAAATGTCACACAGAATGTCAAGACATCTGTTGACAATGTTAGACAATCACCTGAGAAACCTGTTGATGACACCACTGATAAGTCTCCTGTGAAACCTGTTGAAGAAAACATGGAGATGTCTCCAGAGAAACCTTCTGATGATAATCTTGAAGAATCTCCTGAGAAACCTGCTGCTGATAACCTGGAAAAATCTCCAGAGAAAACCTCTAATCAAGTTGTTGAACCCCCTGTTATTGATCTTGATGAAGAATTCTCTAACAATGAACTAATTGCTAGTGTTAACCCTAGCATAGCTAAAAGGATGATGAGTATAAAATAGAAGTAGAATGCTACTCAAAGCCCCTTCAAGGAGAAGGTTACTAAAGTTTCTCATGAGTCTCCTAGGCCTGAGAACAAGGCTAAAGAAGAAGCTGGGGAGGATCAGAAAGCTGGAACCTCCAAAGGGAAGGGTAGAATGAAGTCTGTTGGAAGTATTTCAAGACCCAAGAGAACTCCCATCATCAAGAAGAGAAAGGTTCCTGAACCCTCAGAATCTGATGAGGATTCAGATTTTGATGTTGAAGAGAATGTCTCAGACATTCCTCTCAGGAAGAAACCTTCTCTTGGAAAACTGCCTAAGGTTCCTGAGGTTGCTATTGATAACATCTCCTTTCACCATCCAGAGAATGCTAGCAGGTGGAAGTATGTTTTTCTAAAAAGGATTGCCTTAGAAAGGGAGTTGAACAGGAGTGCCCTTGAATTCAAGGAAGTTATGGACCTGATCAAGGCAGCTGGCCTGATGAAAACTGTGGTTAAGTTTACAAACTGCTATGATATTTTGGTCAAGGAATTTATTGTTAATCTGTCTGGTGGATGTGCTGATGGAAAGTCAGCAGATTTTAAAAGTGTGTTTGTGAGAGGAAGGAAGGTGAAGTTCTCTCCAACTGTGATCAATACATTTCTGGGAAGGTTTGATGATGCTCAGCGTGAGCTTGAAGTTACAGACAACCAGGTGTGCCAAACCATCACTGCCAAGCAAGTGAAACAATGGCCGTTAAAGGGAAAGCTGACTGCTAGCAAACTAAGTGTCAAGTTTGCTATTCTTCACAAGATAGGTGCAGCCAACTAGGTTCCCACAAATCACAAGTCCACCATCTCCATTGACCTAGGAAGATTCATTTTTGCTGTTTGAACAAAGACAAAGTTTGATTATGGCACATATATTTTTGAGCAAACTTTAAAGCATGCAGACAGCTATGCCATCAAAGGTCCCATAGCCTTTCCTCCTCTTGTGTGGTATCATCATTGACCAATATCCCGATATCCTAGTAGACAAGGATTCGTGCAAAAGAGCTCCTTGGTTTCCACTACAAGTTATTTTAGGGGAAACATGTCCCTGACATTGTCATGACATCTGCGAGACATCAAATGTCAAGGCTAATTCTCATAAGGCGGTGTCATTGTTGGCCGAAAGAGACTTGCAGGAACTTGAAGCAAGGAAGCAAACTTGAGGAGCGATCTCACCTTGGAGAAGGAAAAAGAAGACACCGAGGTTGAGGATGAAGGGCTAGATGAGGATGCTGCTGATGATTTGAATAAGGATGATGCTAATGCAGAACAAGAGGCTGGTGCTGAAAGCAGTTCAGAGGAAGCTACTTACCACAGTGCTTCTTTAGGAGAAGAAAGTGCTTGATTCTTAATCACCTGCTGCTGCTGCTTATGTTTATTGTTCTGTTGTTTTTAGTTCTGTTTGACTTGAATTTTGTATTTCATTACTGGGCTATAATATTTAACTCTGCTACTACTTTTATATAATGAATTTTGGGAGTATGTACTGGCACCTTTGGCCCCTTTGTGGCTAAAAAGGGGGAGAAGAATTTATGGGAAAATTGTGGGAAGAATTTATCTTTATTAGGCTCTGGTTTTATAGCTTAGTGGCTTAGTTGTTTACTTTTTATTCTGCTACATTAGTTCTCTGATAGGTTAGTTGTTTTAGCCAAAAATTTGCCAAAGGGGGAGTTTGTAAGTGTTTTTAGGTTCGCCTTAATTTTTGGTACAACTAGTTTATGTCAATGTCTTGACTGATGTCGTGACATTCAGAGTTGAAGATAAATTCTGCAAAAGAATAATAATACAGGTACAGCTCAGACTGGGAGTTAATTGTTATGCTGGAAATCTGCAAGAAGAATGACTGATGTCATGACTAATGTTATGACATTCTGTGCAACATCTGCTGTTCTGCAGATTTACTTTTCCTGAGACTTTTCAGGATTTCTGTTGAGCTATTTTTATTATGGATTATGTTATTGGATCACATGCTCACGTGGCTCTGAGGTTAACCTTGTTTAACCCTAAATTGGTTTGTTAAAAAGACCAAGTCTTTAGGTTAAATCAAGTAAACCCTAGCTATTATTATGGAAGCCCAAACTGAAGTCTACATACTGCTTCTATAATAGGAATGAAACGATCATTCTGCTGCTGCGCCTTTTGACTGTGTACAAGACTAAGCAGTCTGTTGTTATTGTGTTTTAGTCATTCTTGTGAGCCAAGCAATTACCATTGGATAAGTGCCTTGGACTAGGATTTGATTGTAAGGTTTGTTTATCACTCAAAGCTTTGAAGCACGAGTGTTGTGTCTCTTGATTAAAGCTTTGAAGCAAAATCAAGTATGTTTATTGAAGAGTGTCTTCACAATTCAATTAATCAATAGGTTGATATCACAGCTGTGATTGAGGGGAGTGAGTAGGAACTCGTGTCTAAGTAGGACTTAGATTGAAGTTGCATTGGGTAGGTCTTAAGTGAAAGAGATAAACTGGTTGCTTTATTCCTGAATTAATACTGCTTATAGTGGATTTCCTCCCTGGCATGGTAGCCCCCAGATGTAGGTGTAGTTACACACTGAACTGGGTAAACAATTGTTTATGTTATTTACTGTTTTTACATTACTGTGTGAATTGTTAAACAGAGTGTCAGATACTGTGTCATAACATTCTCTGTGACATCACGTATCTGCTGCCAGGAATTTCAGTTTTAATTGATATTGCTTTGGATAATTTTTTATGAACTAAGTCATTGACCTTATGATATTTATTTGGTATCTTGAATTATCCAAGTTTGAATAAATTCCGCTGTGTTAAACATGTATTTCTTTTTAAATGAAATTATGTTTCCCATGAAAGCATGACGCTGTATTGGAATTTTATTTTTAAATCAATTGTGACGCCCTTGATGACATGTTAACTCTGAGTTATTTGTATTATATTTGGGAATTTTAGAAGGGTGTTACATCAACCACAGTGAAATATGATCATGAATGTTGAATACCCTAAATATTGTCCTTAAAGGGTATTGTCAATAAGAATCAAGGAAGCCAAATTGCAGTGAAGAATCTGAATATATATATATATATATATATATATATGTATGTTATTCTATAATCAAGTTTGTTCTAGAAACCTAGCTGAGGGAATCTCCTCTACAAGTACAGACTATGGCATCCATCATCTCAAAATCAGAATGAGAGTCTGAAGAAAAGCTTATTGAGACGTGGATCATATTTTTCCTTGATATGTAAATTGTTTGGATGCAAAGCTGATAGTTGCAGTGCTTCTTGTGTTCCCCAAGTATTATGAATAAGGAATTATGGATGTTACCCCCAGAATCATAATGGATGATGTTGTATCAGATGTCAAAACATCATCTTAAAGTCTTTAATTATTGAAAGTTGTATTGTTTCCAGGAAGTAAATATAAGTGTGAAGATGTAATCAGTCAGGATGATCTAGTGTGAGTAGTTAATTCTAGCTGACTAACTGGTAGGTGCTTTACGAGAGACTAAGTACTTAATAGATGTGCAGTCTGAATGCAAAATTCATAAACTCTGTCGGGAGTTGAGTATGTGTATGAAGAATTCATGGCCTAGTGTTGACTAAATATCAATACTAAAGTTCACTATTATCTCCACAAGTCAAGGATGTGTGCCAATGTTATTTGGCGATTATTTGATGAGCTGATTCAACTAAGGAGATACATACAGATGCTGTCAAATATCTTGATGGGATCTGGACATTTGTGATAACTATGTGGAAATATGAATCAAGAAAGAGATAAAGACTGTGATGTATAGAAGAGAATGTTCTACATGAAGTTGTAACATCACAATTTTTGAAGACACCAGAGATTGAATAAAGATGATAAGGTCCAGACTTATCTCTTGAAGACTTATAATTAGTTATACACATAGTTAACAAAAAGGTTTCTTCTATTACAAGTTATAGAGTGTGGCAATCTGAATCTTGTGAAGTAAGAAAACTAAGGATTCCTAATTTGGAAACTGTCGAAAATATCAAATAAAGAATACTTCAAGTATTATGATGACCAACATCAAATATGTCCTTATTTTGTGCATCTCAGGAGGAGTAAGGGGTATTGAGATCAACAATGACAATGTAATTTTGATTCTAATCATATGGAAAGTCTTTTAAAGACAAATCTTTTCAAGCTAGAAGAACAATGTCGAACAATAAGTCAGGACATATCTCAATGCATGTTTTATCCTTAAAGACCATCAAGGATAGTTCTTAAACTTTTCATCTGAGTCATGTATTGATGGTGTGTATCGCGTGCTCTGACTTGGTGCATGTTTTGGATATTGTTAGTTCTAAAATAAATAGGTTGTGTTAAAGGAATTCATTGCCTTCAGGCAATGCACAAAGTCACCTGATGCGGTTCTTACTGAAGTAGTGTTTCTTGACCAAGATAATTGTTGCAGTCTAGGTACATTATTTTAGTTGATCAAGTATTTAAAGTGTCTTTTTATTTCTTTTGCTTCCCATCACTTTTTGTTGTGTCTTCGTTTGTCTTACTCTCATGTCCTTCATTCGGATATGGGTAAGTTTAGAGTATGTGAAGGTTATGTATGTCAACTTGTGGAAAACATAGGGAAAAAGGGTAGTTTTTTAGACGTTCTTAAGTCTGAGGTCAATCTTTGCAACTTTTTTTTGCAAAGATATTGAATAGGATATCCTATTCTGAGTCTGTTGGTTCTTGTATTTTCTGCAAGTATTTATGTTATGTGTATTGTTTTCGAGTTATGAACACAAACTTTATATTGTGCTCTAAGTTATCCAATATAGAGGTATGGTTCTCTATGTCTGTAAATGGATAGTTCAAGTGTTTGTTTCTATTAGTGAGTTTCCTCTTGTGCTATCTCTGAAGAGCAACTTTTAAGGGAGAGGAAATTTGTGTTCTATGTGGGGTCCTTAAAAGAGATAGAACATTGGAGTTGGACCTGCAAGAAAGATGTCATAGTATGATGTTTCAACATCATAAAAGAAGAATGAAGACTGTCACTTGTAAAGTTTGAAATATCATAAACAGTGACTATTGAAGACTTCTAAATTGCTGCTACTGGATTAAATTGTTTAAATCCTTGTATACTTAATTATGTTTTTGTAATACAAAGGTTATGTAAATTAGTTTTAGCCAAAATAAGCCAAAGGGGGAGATTCTTGATTCTCTATATTTAGGATTGGCTTTATGTTTGGTAAAACTAATTTAACAATAATAGGTTAAATAGGATTTATAACTTGTAAGGATAAAACTGGTTGAAGTTCTATTTAATGGAGAAACATGTTGTGTTGAAATGTTTCAACATCAGGAACAACATTTCATATGGGATGTCGAGATATCAGACACCAGGACATCACGCTACAGAAATTGTTAAGCTTGTTACAGTTCTATTTTAATTAGAGCAGAATATTCTGGGAATATTATGCATCTTATGTGGCGTGACTTTGAAGGCATATGTGAAGGTCCAAGAGCTAAGGAGAACGATCATCAAGGACCTTGATTATAGTAGAAGTTATTTTCTTGTTTATCTCTGTAGAAAGTTTGTTACTGCAGAAGTTTGTTACAACTTATGTTGTTATTTTTAAGGCCTAAATCTAGTTGGGTAATATGTTATAAATAAGCAGTTGTAACCTAGTTTTAGGAAGCTAGCCGGTTTTAGAAAGATGTAGTCTTTAGGGTTACACATGTAAGTGAAACACCCAGATTATGGAATGGTCACTGATTTGTACCTTGAAGTCTATATGCAAGAGGGTGATTTTACTCACTCAGAAGCTGTGAAGCAATGAGTGTGGTTGTGTCCTTGGAAGAAGTTGTGAAGCAATTTCAAGTTTGGTTTGTGTCACTTGAGTGACTAGTTTATATTGTGTTTGAAGTGTGGTATCTTCGAACTGTTTTAGTTGTGTTAGAGTGAGGTATACCCAAGCTGATTGCGTTAGGAGCCAAGCAGTTGATGCAGTTGCTGATGTGATAGTAGATGATAGACATCATTGAGGTGATTGGAAGTGAGCGGAGGTTCTCATATCTAAGTCTGGTATCTTAGGTAGAAAGGTCATTGGGTAGTCTAATTAAGTGAGGAGTGTAAACAGGGTGGTTTTTCTCCAAATTAATACTGCTGATAGTGAACTTCATTCATGGCTTGGTATGCTCCCAGATGTAGGTTGGTTAGAACGGAACTAGGTTAACAATTCCTTGTGTTCTTTTGTTTCCTGCTGTTTAATTGTAACTCTACCTTGTCTATTTAGTAATGTCAGATCAGATGTCACGACATCCTGAGTCTGCCGAACCAGAATTTCAATTGGTATCAAAGTAGGCATCTTGTCTGTTTCTAGATGAGATTTATGGAGGACACTTTCTGGTTGTGCACAAGGTAGAAGATTATTTGAACAAGGAGCGTTCATATTGTATGGTCTCTAAAAGTGGAGGATGGACATATTTGTGGATTGTTTGAACAAGGAGTGTTCATATTGTATGGTCCCTAGAAGTGGATGATCGACCTATTTATGGAGAACTAGACCAACCTGGTGTAGTACAGTGAACTGACTTTGAGAATTTTGTATCGCAAATGTGCGGATAGCAAGAGTCGCCACCGACTTTTCTTTTATCCAATTAAGGGAAGGTAAAAAGTACAGAAAAAGACCTTCGTTAGATTCTGAGTAAGGGAGAAGGTTATGAAAAGTGAAGGTATTAGCACCCGTTTCCATCCGTAGTTATCTACGGGCTCTTAGTTGCTCTTAGATCACTTTTGAATATTTGTGCTTTCTGTGTGTTTGACAAAAATGTTTTGAAAAGGCATTTCGCTTTTAATTTGTAATGATTCATGTAGGAATGTATACAAAGTGTTCGGAAATGTTTTTGTTTTGAAAAGAGTTTGAACTTTGACAAAAGTGTGAGGTGTGAAAAGTATTTGATTTGAGCAAGCAACTAAAAGTCTTATTACCTACTCAGAATTGGTCGTTTTCGTATTATTTTACGTTCCTTTGGAATAGCGTTATCCATACCATTAGTTGGTAGGTAACCCTATTCGTTGGATGTAAGCGGGACATTCAAAGGGACATCGTATGGTCATAGAAGGCAACTTGTAGGAAGTATCCTAACACATTCGAAGGTACTATCATCATTTTCGTAGGCGGCAATCGAGGGTCAAGATCATGTATTCGTAGGCGACATCGTGGGTCTATGATCTTTGTATCGAAGGGACTATGATGATTTGTTTTGAAGGCAACAGTGCTATAATACATCTACGTTCGAGGGACTTGACCATTTGAATTCGCAAAGCAACGAGAGAGAATTACCCTAAGGGGTGCATATGTGAAAAGAGTGTGTTGATTTCAGATATGTTTATCTTGAAGTTATAAGTGATCTAAGTCCGATTTTTAATCTTGCCATACACGCCTAATTACTAGCAGTTTATAGGGTGCAGAAATTAAATTGAGGAAAGTAAAGTGCGGAAAGATTAATCCTACGCTATTACATGGCTTTGGGGAAGATACATAATTGAAAGTGCGGAAAATAAAAGTCCTAATTAAACTATTACATCCCATAGGCAATTACATAATTGAAAAAGAAAAGCGATAAAAATTGTCCGAAACGGTATAACCTGTGAAAAGATGCGAAATTGGAAAACGGAAGAAAATTGCATAAGAGGAAAATGTTAGTAAAAATAAGCATTTTTAAATGAGAAACTTTTTTTGTGTTAGTGATGACATTAATATGATAAAATAATTTTAGGGTAATTTTTGGAATTGATTTGATAATTTAAAAACAATTAAAAGCCATTTAAACGATTAATTAGCAATTAAATTAAATATGCATGCAAAAATAATAATTTTAATTTTAAAAATTAAATAAGCATTTTTCTGATGAGTATGGAAAAAATAAATATTTTTGGTGTTTTTTAAATGCATGATAAAAAATATAGAAGATAAAATAAAATGCATGGAAAATATTAAAGAAAAATATAGAAAATATGAAAATATATGTTAGTTTGTAAAGAAGCAAAAATAAATGGTCCCGCCAGGATCGAACTGTGACCTCTTGATGAAAACACGCGCCTTGCCTTACCACTCAGACCAAAGCGCATTTGGTGTTATGAAATTGAAAGAGCGTTTTTATACGAATTCGATTGAAACCTGAACACGCCAAGATCTTCATCTTCTCCATTTGAATTCTTGAAAAGTTAGCGCCGCTCCTTAGACGATATGACTCCTGCAATTTCCAAAATCTCATACAAGTAATATAAATGAATTGTGAGTACATGAATCGATTGCAAATAACATTCTAAACACGATGGTGGTGGTCTTTTGGTCCAATTTAACCGATTTAAGGAAACCCCAATTTGGTTCAGAAAACCCTAATCATGATAATTCGTGTTTCAGGCCATGGAAATGCAATTAAATCATCCAGAAAGTTTCCAAGTTTCGTTCTAAACACAAAACAAACAACAAAACATGTTAAAAATGCATGAGAATTGAAAATCAATTTTGGAAAAAGTTTGACAAACCGAATTCTGGATTTCTCGATTTTTGATGGTTTTGAGGTTTGTAAAGGTCTGGATGGATTCTAAAGACTCCAAGGAGTGTGATGGAATGCTTAAAATCGACTGAAACAAGCTAGAACCAAGGCTGCTAGTGACTTGTAGTGCACGGTTTTTTTGAGTTTAGGTTAGGGTTCTTGAGGCAATTTTTCTGTTCTTTCTTGTGTGATATGCATTGTATATTTATAATGGATGAAAATTGAGCTGATTTGAGGAACAAATAATCATCAATCAATGCAAAGATTATTTGATTTTGTACAAAATCAAATCTTATCTTTTTTGATCAATTTTCATCAATTCCTTGCCAAATCAAAACCAATTTCGAAATTGACAGCTTTTAGGAGTTGCTTGGACCTCAAGGATGAGAGAAAAAATCAATTAGCATTTAATTTTGATTTTATACCTTATTTTTTAATTTAATTTGTATTTAAATGAATAAAATCCAAATTAAATAGAAAAATAAAGCTAAAATTGTGGCATTGGGCTTGATGTTCCAAATTGTCTAAGGAACAAGTTTGAATGAAGAAAAACTAGGCCCATTTGCAAAATTTTGATTTTCACAAGTATTTCTTTGTGCACTTCTTCAAAAATGCCCAACTTGTGCAAGGTGTAATTTGCTCAATTTTCCACATTTTTGAGTGTTCTTGGACTTTTTAGAAAGCTCTAAGCGTCCTCTAACCAACCTATTTGGTTTCATCTCAATTGGAGTTTCCATGCTCAATAAATCTTCAAAACAAAAAGTTGACTTTTTGTTGACTTTGAAAAGGACCTGTAATGTTTTGATCCATACCTTCCAAATGAAGCATTTTTTGAACATTCTTGTGAGACATGAAGTTGTAGAGAATTGAATTTCCTTCGAAATGAGAGGTGGTGGAAAACTTTCTGAGAAAGTATGAAGAAGTTATTGTCAGTCAAAGTTCAGTTGACTTTTCACTGAAAAACCCTAATTTGGAAAGTTTGACTTTTGAGCAAATCTTGAGTTTTCTTGATGAATCATGGTCAAAATGAGGATGTTGACCAAAAATCAGGAAGTTTGACTGTATGTTGACCACAGTTGGCTTTTTGCCCAATACAACTAATTTTCAACCATCTAAGCAATTGCCTGAGGAAACTTGACTTGTGAGGCTTGAAACTTGACATGGAGAATATTTGAAGCATATGAGGAGGCATGATGACCATTGGAGATGTTGGAAGTCCATCTGGATCTGTGGATTGCCAAACCCTAGTTTGGGTTGATATTCTAGGAGAGGGTTTGTCTGATCAACCCTTGAGGAATCCTTGAGTATGGATGTATGAAATGTCTTGAGAAGTAGGAGGGAAAATTTTGGGGTATGACAGCTGCCCCTGTTCAATCTTCTTGTACAGGAAGGGCTAGATTGGTATGCTCACCTTTTGTGACCTGGAGGTAGAAGATGATTGAACACTCGAGTACACCTGAAAATTTGCACTTGCTGGTGATGGATGATGACGCGGGAATGGGCTTACAGATGCCATTTGGAGACTTCGCTGGGGAATGAGTCGTACGCTAGACTCGGGATTGTTGTTTGAATAGGAGAACCGACGGAGATGGGCTTAAGATGCCATCTGGAAAGATCGATGCTGGGGAGTGAGCCGTACACTAGGCTCAGTAGATGTTTCGGGAAGTGAAAGGAGCATGAAGATGGGCTTAAGATGCCATCTAGAGGGAGTCGTACGCTAGACTTCGTGCTCATTTTTGAATGAAGTTATTGGTTTGTATTGGTTTTTTTAACCAAATATGCAGCATTCTGAAAGTGGAGAAATGTTGACAAGTAGTCGGGGATGGGCTTAAGATGCCATCCAAGGCAACTGAATCGTACATTAGACTCTGTAGTTGTTGTTGATAATAAGAGAGAGTCAGAATACATCTTCGTGTTGATTACTCTGAGGGGATAATAGTTGGCAAAATATGGATAGCTTCCCTGTTGTGCTTCGGGTATTGATCCAATGCCTGTTATCGGAGGATAACATGTGATCGTTCAGATAATTTTCTCGTCTGGCTTCGGGTATTAATCCTGGATCTGTTGTCGGAGGACAACTAGGGGCGGTCGTTCAGATAATTTTCCCATCTGGCTTCGGGCATTAATCCTGGACCAGTTGTCGGAGGACAACTAGGGCGGTCGTTCAGATAGTTTTCCCGTCTGGCTTTGGGCATTAATCCTGGACCAGTTGTTGGAGAACAACTAGGGCGGTCGTTCAAATAGTTTTCCCGTCTGGCTTCGGGCATTAATCCTGGACCTGTTTGTTTCAGAAGTGATTTTCACCTGTTTTTTTGAAAGAAAAAAAAAACAAGAGAAACTTTGATAGAATATTGTTAGTTTTATGCAAAGTATGATGCATGACAATGTTTATGAATGACATATGCATATATTATGGCTTTACGAGTAATGTATGAATGATAGATGTTGTGGTATTTCAAAACATATCCATCTTGAAGAAGATGTGGATGCTCTGCTTTGGAGATTTCTGACTTCTGTTTGGGGATGAAACGGACGGAAACCCTGAGAAGAAAGGTAACTTTGATTCCTCCGATGCACTATCTGACCAAGTCTTGAGCCTAGATATTGTTGAGGATGGTAGAGATCGAGAGACGCGCTGTTGAGGATCTTGTGCATAGACCCTGTTGGGGAGCATCTACGAGGTACTCTACTGGGGATCCTACGTGTAGATCTTGCCGGAGAGTGTTTGAAAAGTTGCTGGGAGACCGGGTTAGAAGGATCTGGAGCCCGTCGAAATCTCTGGCTGGGGAATAAAAGATGTAGGTTTCCCTCCGATGCACTATCTGACCAAGTTTTGAGTCTGGATATTGCTATTGCCGGGGAAATGATGATTGCTTAGAGATATTCTGCTGGGGATACCTCTGCTAGTGTTACTGCTTGGAGACTGATGTAACATGGTTTAGTTGAGTGAAATCTCTACTCGAGAACTAACGTATACTCCGTTGGGGAGGGTTTGTAATGAGTGATATCTCTGTGGGGATCATGCTCTGCGGGGGAAAAATGTCTTGGTGACTTTCGTCGTCATCTCAATTTCTGGAGCCTGTAGTAATAGATTTTTATTGTCAGATGCATATAATCATTCAAAGCAAACGTTGGACTTTATGCAAACGACAACGGTGAAAATTGTAAAGAGAAAGAAACTTGTATTTATTTGAAATGTGGCGTATGGCCAAGTAGTTTGTACACAAGAAAGGTAAAAAGCTATGCGGAAACAATCTCGTTAAGTTCCAACTATGCTAGTACTCATATATTTCGACTATCTCATCTCCTTGCTGTCGGTAGAAAGTGAGTAGACTGATCTTCGCCATTTGAACCTTGAATGCTGATAGTAGTCTGGAAGTAGGTGATCTGGACGAGACATAGTCGTACGCTTGAATCCCTAACTTTTGCCTAGACCGCCCTTTCGGGTTTTCAGTCTACCGGGATACCCTTTTTTGCCCAAGCCGCATTTTCAGGTTTTCGACTTGCCGGGTGTACATTTTTTTATATATATCCTTAACTTTTGCTCGAACCCTTTTGGTTCACCAGGATGCCCTTATTTTTGCCTAGGCCAGTCGACCTAGCGGGTCTCTTTTATGCGTAGTATTTTTTTACTATGTCTGCGTTCATAGGGTGTGGGAAGTCTTCACCATCCATGGTGCTAAGTATCATAGCTCCGCCGGAAAATATTGTCTTGATTACAAATGGTACCTCATAGGTGGGAGTCCATTTGCCCCTGGGATCACCTTGTGGAAGAATGATGCGCTTGACTACTAGATCACCGACTTGGTAGACTCGGTGCTTGGCCTTCTTGTTAAATGCTCTGATCATCCGTTTCTGATAGATCTGTCCATGGCACATGGATGCGAGTCGTTTCTCATCAATCAAGTTAATCTGATCAAGGCGAGTTTGGATCCAATCATCTTCGCCTTACTCTGCGTCCTGGAGGACTCAGGTTGAGGGTATCTGAACCTCGATGGGTAGGACTGCTTCCATACCGTATACAAGAGAGAAAGGGGTTGCCCCTGTTGATGTCCGTACTGTAGTGCGATAACCATGAAGAGCAAATGGTAACATCTCATGCCAATCTTTGTAAGTCACTTTCATCTTCTGTATAATCTTCTTAATGTTCTTGTTGCGGCTTCCACAACGCCATTCATCTTAGGCCGATAAGGTAAAGAGTTGTGATGCTTGATCTTGAATTGCGTGCAGAGTTCGTTGATCATCTTGTTGTTGATATTAGAACCGTTATCTGTGATAATCATTTCAGGAGTGCCATACCGACAGATAAGATTATGCTTGACGAATCGAGCCACTACATTCTTGGTAACAGATACGAATGAGGCTGTCTCTACCCACTTGGTGAAATAGTCAATTTCCACAAGGATGAAACGGTGTTCATTGGAAGCTGTGGGCTTGATTTCTCCAATCATTTCAATGCCCACATTGCAAAAGGCCAAGGAGAAGTTAAAACATTCAGAGGTACCGGAGGTACGTGCACTTTGTCTGCATAAACCTAGCATTTGTGACAAGATCGAGCGTAACAGTGACAATCAGCTTCCATGGTGGACCAATAGTAACTTGTTCTCAAAATCTTCTTAGCCATTGTATGACCACTGGAGTGGGTACCAAATACGCCTTCGTGTAACTCTTCCATGATACGTTCCGCTGTTTTCTAGTCTACACAGCGGAGTAAGCACAAGTCGTGGTTGTGTTTGTATAAGATGTCGTTGCTGAGGAAGAATTTAGAAGCGAATCTCCTCAAGAACTTCTTATCACTGACAGATGCCCCTGCAGGATATTCCTGAGTCTCAAGATACCTTTTCACGTCGTAGTACCAAGGTTTCTCTTCTATGTCAAGCTCATAACAATATGCTGGTTCATCAAACTTCTCAATGATGATCTGGGGAGCCTCGTTGTCCCATCTGACCTTGAACATAGATGACATAGTAGGTAACGCGTCTGCCAACGGATTCTCTTCTCGTGGAATGTGATTGAAGGCGATCTCTTCAATGTAGGGGATCAAACTCAAAACATGCTCTCGATATGGAATGAGATTCGGATGCTTCGTATCCCACTCGCCCTTAATCTGACTGATCACTAAAGCTGAGTCTCCATACACTTGCAAAAATTTGATTCTTAAGTCAATAGCAGCTTTAATACCCATGATGCACGCTTCGTATTCGGCCATGTTGTTGGTGTAACTAAAACATAATCTGGCGGTGAAAGGAGTGTGTCTGCCTGTAAGGGATGTAATGATGGCGCCAATGCCATTGCCAAGTGCGTTTGAGGCTCCATCAAAGACCATGGTCCATCGGGGTCCTTGTTCAGGTCCTTCGTCTAGGCCTGGCTCTTCACAATCTGTAACTAGTAAAACATCTTCATCTGGAAATTCGAACTGCATAGACTAATAGTCATCTACGGCTTGATGAGCCAAATGATCGGCTACTACACTTCCTTTGATCGCTTCGAGAAGTATACTGATGTCGATTTGGTCAAGATCATTTGCCATCTTGCTATTCTTCCGAGAGCTGGTTTCTCAAATATGTATTTTATCGGATCCATCTTAGAAATCCATAAGGTAGTGTGAGTCAACATATATCGCCTTAGTCGGCGAGCAGCCAGCCAAAGCTGCAAGTTTTCTCGAGTGTGAGTATCTTGTTTCACTGCCGGTAAACTTTTGCTAAGGTAGTATATTGCATACTCTTTTCGACTGACTCATCATGTTGCCCCAACACACACCCCATTGAGTTCTCTAACATCTAGTACATGATAAGAGGTCTTCCTTCAAAGTGCATCGGGATAGAGGATTCTGTAGGTATTCCTTGATTTTGTCAAAAGCGATCTGGCAATGGTCGTTCCATTCCACTACTTGATCTTTCTTTAGTAACTTGAAGATTGGCTCACAAGTAGCAGTTAAATGTGCAATGAATCTGGAAATGAAATTCAGTCGGCCCAAGAAACCTCTGACTTCCTTCTCAAAACGGGTGCGGGGAGCTGGCATTTCTTGAATAACTTTAACCTTGGCGGGGTCAACCTCAATACCTTTACTACTGACAACAAACCCTAGGAGTTTATCAGATCTGACTCCAAAGGTGCACTTTTTGGGATTAAGTCTCAATCTGTATTTCTTCAACCTATCAAATAGTTTCCGCAAATGATCGAGATGCTCTTCTTCTGTCTGTGATCGAGCTATCATTTCGTCGATGTAGACCTCTATCTCGTGATGAATCATGTCATGAAATAACGTCACCATAGCATGCTGATAAGTGGCGCCCGCGTTCTTTAGTCCAAATGGCATGACCTTGTAGCAGAAAGTGCCCCACTGTGTAACGAAAGTAGTCTTCTCCATGTCTTCAGGAGCCATTTTGATCTGATTGTAACCTGAGAAACCATCCATGAAGGAGAAAACCTTATGCTGAGCGGTGTTGTCAACCAGAACATCAATATGAGGGAGTGGAAAATCGTCTTTCAGACTCGCTTTGTTCAAATTTCTATAATCCACACACATCCATACTTTACCATCCTTCTTGGGCACAGGCACCACATTAGCAACCCACTGTGGATAAGAAGACTAGAAACCGCGTTGAATCGCTTCATAACTTCGCTTTGATTTCTCTCGACATCTCGTGACGATGCGATTTAACCTTCGCTTTCACCGAGAAAACCTTCTTTTGTCGGCAATCGGTGTACCACGATATCAATGTCTAAACCGGGCATGTCTTCGTATGACCAAGCAAAAACTTCGATATAGTCTCGTAGCATCTGAACCAATTTTTCTTTGACACTGTTCTCAAGACCCGCTCCTATCTTGATCTCTTTTCTGTCTTTATCAGTACCCAAATTCACAACCTCAACTGGATCTTCGTGGTTGTATAACTCGCTCTTCTTGCCGTAGCAACTGACAAGTTCTCCCGCCACTTCACAATCTTCCTCACCTTCGCTTCGCTTGGTAGATCGGATTATCAAGTCATATTTAGCAATAGCATAATCAGTATCAACGAGATTGGAGTGATTTCGCAGTGTATCACGTGGGTGTGTAAGAAACACATAGATTTTTGAAGGGTGATAAAGTAAAAGAAAGAAAACAACAATTGAATGCAAAAGTCCAACGATTTTATGGAATGAAAATATGCAAATGATGATAATAACCTCACAACGAGCCATGATGCCCTGCAAGGCACTAGGCTTTAGAGTTTATTGTTCAAAATATAGAAAATACGAAAAGCAAAACAAAAACAAGAGCAATTACTCCTGTCTAAAGGAGATTGGTATGACGTCTTCAGTCTTCCAATTGCTGGGTCTGTTGTCGGGAGTTGGGAAGATCCATTTGCTGATGTCGAAGTCGATGTCATCATCTTCTATAGAATGGATTCCACTTTGGCTGATGCGGAAAGGAAGTTGGCCGGCACGTTCGCGGTGTATCATTTTCTGACCTTTGATGGTGAAGCCTAAACCAGTCTTGTCAGATTTGAAAGGAAGATCGGGAGCTGTCCCCAAATAGTACTGTTTCCTTCTTCTACAACAGCTTGAGCATCCTTCAGTGAGGCCATCCTAGGCGGAACTTTAGCAACTTCAGGAGTGACAGGAGAGTCAACAAGCATGACTCTGGGTATTGTTTCAAAATCTTGACAGGGAGTCTCAAAGTATTCACCCTCCACCTCGAGGTATCGGAATGATCAGATGATCGACCATGTATTCTTCTTCACCACATATCGTGAATAACCTTCCTTTCACCGAATACTTCACTTCGATGCGTGGTAGAGTAATACCGCCCCATGTATCCAAGGGCGTCCGAGTAGGCAAGAGTAAGCTGGACGGATGTCCATGACGAAGAAAGTAGAATCAAAAGTCTGGGAACCAACTTTAACAGGAAGAATGAGCTCTCCAAGTACTGTTCACTTAGAACCATCAAAAGCTCTCACAACTATGTCACTGGGTTTCAGAACTAATCCTTCAACATCAAGTCGGTCAAAAGCAGTCTTTGGTAGGATGTTCAAAGCAGAACCAGTATCCACCAAAACATGAGACAAGGTAATGCTGTTGCATTCAACAGAGACGTGCAAGGCTTTGTTGTGTTTCTTTCCAGCATGAGTCAAATCAGCGTCAGAGAAGCCTAGGCCGTTGTTGGAAGCCAGGCTAGCAATACACACTTCAAATTGATCAGTAGTAGTGTCTTGCGGCACGTGAGCATTCTTCAGAAACTTCACCAAGGCGTTAGCATGAGCCTCAGAGCACAAGAGCAGAGCAAGCATGGAGATCTTGGACGGAGTTTGTCCCAACTGTTCCACAACATTGTAGTCACTCTTCTTGATAATCTTTAGAATTTCCTCCATTTCTCGTTTGGAGGTGTCTTCAGCAACTTCCTTTGGTACTTCTGGCTGAGCAGGATGAGTCACTGGTTCTTTCCCTCTAGCTTGCGGAATGGATTGAATAGCTGGAATGCGAGCTGGAGTTGCAGTGTCTTTTGGAGGAGAGATATCTGGAGAGAATACCCTTTCGGTTTTGGTCACCTTACTTGATCCGGTGATGTTGTCAATGTCAGGAATGGTGGCTTCATCTGTAAGATCTTCAATGGTTAGAGGGTCTTGCTTGACGCCATGATAGTAAACATCAGCTCCATAATTCCAAGGAATAGCTTTGTTAGAGGAACATGGAACTGGTCTTGGAGAAGTAATAATGAGAGGTGCCACTCTAGGCACAGAATCAGTAGAGGAAATCCTTATAGTGTTAATATCAGCATAGTCCTCTGGGAAATCGTCACCCCATCCGGTTGCTTTAACATCTTCAATAGGAATTTTGTAGCTCTCAGGAACAGTATATTTCACCATGTAATCAAACTTTCCACTTGGCTTCCCCAAGGTATCCCATGCAGACGGTACAGCTTCATTCACATCTTCGATCTTCAGTTTCTTAGACATGTCTTCACACTCCATAGGTGGTTTCAGGAATAGTATCTCACGGTTATCCATCATGCACTGAACACGTCTTCTCAACCAAGCACAACCATCAGGTGCAGATGGGCACCAACAGCAATTCTCTGGGCATCCTGGATTGACACCGGCTTGTAGCAAATTCTTCTTAACAGTCATCAGAGGAATGGTCAAGTCATCTATGTCAAAAATATAAGTATCCTCACCAACAATATTGGAACTTTTGTCATGGTTAGGCATAGGCGCGTTGATCACATTCGGAGTCTCAACAGGAGGGTCAAACTCAATCTGCTTAGCTTCAATCATATCTTGAATCTTGTTCTTCAGAGCCCAACAGTTGTCAGTGTCGTGCCCTGGGCTATTGGAGTGGTAAGCACACTTAGCATTAGGATTGTATCTCGGAGAGGAAGTGTTGACACTCTGAGGAGGATCCTTCAAAGTAATCAGCTCTGCTTTCAACATGTGTTGCAAGGCTTGCAACAATGGCATGTTGATCTTCGTAAACTGTCTTCGCGGCGCGTTTTGGCTACGCGCATTGTCTCGTTAAGGTTATGCTGATGTAGGATTGGAGATCACAATAGCCCCCACAGATTGAGCACGGTCGGTCTTGGATCGACTTTTCTGACCATACACAGTATTAGTTTCTTTCTTACCACCAAAAGATCTCTTCGCAGCATTTGATGATGACTCTACATGAATCTTCCCACTTTTGGTACCACTCAATACGCCTCTCACAATATCACCGGTGAATCCGGTCAAGAGTTTCCAATCGATGATTGAAAATGGACCCAGTGTTCCCATAAACATATCAACCAACTCCCTATTGGACAAGGGTGGTTGAACTCTGCCTGCTAGGTCTCTCCATTTTTGAGCATACTCCTTAAACTTCTCATCTCGACCCATAGACATGCTTTGTAGTTGCATGCGAGTGGGCGTTAATTCAGCATTGTACTCATATTGTATGTAGAAAGCATCTGCCAAATCACTCCAAGTACGGATACGGTCATTCTCTAGCTGATAGTACCATTCCAATTGAGTTCCGGACAAACTCACTTGAAAATAATGCATCCACAACTTTCTGTCATCAGTGTGGGGGTTGATCTTCCGAACATAGGACTTCAGATGTAGCTTCGGACAAGAAATGCCATCATACTTGGCAAAAGTTGGAACTTTGAACTTGGGAGGAATCACCACACCAGGAACAAGACTCAGATCATCAAAATTCAGCCCTGACATCTTCAGATTTTCCACAGCATTCAAACGGTCTTCAAGCTACTTGTACTTGTCATCTTCATCAGAGTACTGGTCATGATCATAGTGATCTTCTCTGTCCTTCTCAGGCTCACGCTGACTGCCTTCTTCATTGCCCTTGACACTCCCCTCAGTCTTGACACTTTCTGAGAGCTCTATCCGGCTAACCACTTTAGGACCACCTTTGTAACGTCTACCCATGTTGAGAACACCAACAACCTTCTTCTTTCTGTTGATGAGCTTCTTCAAATCTTCTTGGCCTTGGACCAAGCTAGTGAACATCTCCTGGAACTGAGCATTCTGAGCCTGGAGATCTTTGACAGACTGTTCAAGAGCCATTTCTGCTAAAATAAATAGCGAGAAAATGAGAAAACCAATCTTCAATGTACCTGTTATGAGATGTTATGCCATGATATGCGATGTTTATGCAGATGCAATGCAATGTTTTCAAGGATCTTAAGGATTTAAATTTGTTAAACAAATACGAACAAACATTTATTAGTTCTCTTTATTCTTTTTTCTTTTTAAGTACAAAAGATAGTTCAAAACAATAAAAACATAAAATCTTAGAGCTCTAAGTCTCCCATGGGCGCTTCCTCTTGGTGTCGAGGTAGGCGTTGATGTTTCGCTCCTCGTGAAGTAGCTTCGTCAACTCTAGCACTTTCTTCTCACTTGCATAGCACTGAGCTTCGAATGTATCCCTTTCTTCTTTAATAAGCTGAATCTAGGATCTCTTCAAGTCTTCAAAATCAGTAGGCATGTCAGGATGGAGAACAGTATAGGGTACGTCACCTATAACAACAGGTTCCATAATTACTGGTAGAACAGGCGCGAATGGCATCATGAGGTTTTGAGCTCGAGCTCGCACCCATTTGAGGTAAGGTTCCCAAGGAATGGAGTTTTGATGCCCCAAAGTCTTGATATCAGTCTTCTTTACCATGCCCCAAGCGTGTATGAACCTTCGTCGGTGATTCTGGAGATCGTGATTGTAGTCGAACACAACATCTTGGAGAAGCATATCATGTGGACCATCTCTTCGAGCCAAACCAAACTGACGTAGAGCTAGAGAAGGGTTGTAAGTAATACCTCCCCTTATACCAAGGAGTGGTACATTAGGGAATTCTCCACAATGCTCAATGAATGTGAAGTCCTTTTGAGAGAAAAGATTCCAACAGATATCTGAATGAGAGAGTGACATTAGTCTTTGAGACCACTTCATCCTTTGTTCATTCTTAAAAACTGATGGAGGAAGGTGCGAAATAAACCACCTGGAAAGTAACGGTATGCAACACATGAGAGTTCCTTGTCTTTTGATAGTACGAGTGTGGAGATAATGTAGGATATCTCCAAGTAAGGTAGGCATAGGATTGCGGGTAAGAAATAACTTGATAGCATTGACATCTATGAATTGATCCGAGTTAGGAAATAAAACCAAACCATACATTAGCAAGGCCACAATGTCTTCGAATGCATGGAAACTCATAACTTTGAGGAACTCTCAGGCTTTCTTAATTAAGAACTTAGCAAGTGAACCCTTAACTCCGCTTCTTGTTTCCCAATTGGCTTCAATGTCTGAGCGCTTAAGATGTAAGGCGGATGCAATGTCTTCGTACTTAGGAACCTTTTCTAAACCGGTGAATGGCATTTGGTCAAGAATAGGTACCCCAAGTAGCTTAGAGAACTCTTCCAAGGTAGGAACTAACTGATAATCTGGGAATGTAAAGCAATGGTGTTTCGGATCAAGAACCGAATAAGACGGCATCATATCTTCTTCAAAACCGAGCTAACCAAGTCAAGTAAATAACCATGTATTTTGATGAACGGCATGATCGGAATCTCCAAACCAATTCTTTGAGAGAAGGTATACCCATGAAGTTGATTCGGATAGTCTTTCTAGAAGCCATAATCCCTACAAAACAAAGCAAAGATAAATCCCTAGGTCCTTGAAATAGTTAGAGATGATATGCAATGTTATGATGTCATGATGTCATGTTTAGCACACACAAACAATTCACACAATGAGCCTAGGTTTAAGGCTTGCATGAGGTATAGGTGATTACCCCACCAAAAGTTTGAGTTGGTTCATCATGTCCTATAATAGTAACCGGTTCTAGGAATCTCACATCATTGATCTTTCTTAGGCGCTTATTTCAATACGACTACCAAGTGGTCGACCGAAAATATCCCAAAAGTCTGATCTTAATAAGCGTAGCATCGAGTATCAACCAACCTCGGTCTACACCAAAGCCGGCCATCTCACTACCTTCTAATGGCCAAGATGGGTCAATTAAGGTTCTAAAAGTTTAGTTAGTGCTTGATGACACCACGCAGCCAAATACTATCCTCAACTTGGGAATGAAGAGTATCAGACATCCAAAGTGTCACACTAACGTAGCCATCATGTTGACTTCGATATACGCCTAACGGTCGCGACGATTTATTGCTACTTACCTAAAAGGAAACCCGGATCCGGGTGTAGGATCCCCCACAAATATAATACCCAAGCAACCCTTAAAGATAAAGCAAGCAAGTCAAACAGAATGCAATAAAGGTGATCTAGAAATCCCTAAGGCATTCTCTCTTTAGGGTGTCTCCCCGGCAAAGTCGCCAGTTCTGTAATACGGTGAACTAACTTTGAGAATTTTGTATCGCAAATGTGCGGATAGCAAGAGTCGCCACCGACTTTTCTTTTATCCAATTAAGGGAAGGTAAAAAGTACAGAAAAAGACCTTCGTTAGATTCTGAGTAAGGGAGAAGGTTATGAAAAGGGAAGGTATTAGCACTCCTTTCCATCCGTAGTTATCTACGGACTCTTAGTTGCTCTTAGATCACTTTTGAAAATTTGTGCTTTCTGTGTGTTTGACAAAAATGTTTTGAAAAGGCATTTCGCTTTTAATTTGTAATGATTCATGTAGGAATGTATACAAAGTGTTCGGAAATGTTTTTGTTTTGAAAAGAGTTTGAACTTTGACAAAAGTGTGAGGAGGTGTGAAAAGTATTTGATTTGAGCAAGCAACTAAAAGTCTTATTACCTACTCAGAATTGGTCGTTTTCGTATTATTTTACGTTCCTTTGGAATAGCGTTATCCATACCATTAGTTGGTAGGTAACCCTATTCGTTGGATGTAAGCGGGACATTCAAAGGGACATCGTATGGTCATAGAAGGCAACTTGTAGGAAGTATCCTAACACATTCGAAGGTACTATCATCATTTTCGTAGGCGGCAATCGAGGGTCAAGATCATGTATTCGTAGGCGACATCGTGGGTCTATGATCTTTGTATCGAAGGGACTATGATGATTTGTTTTGAAGGCAACAGTGCTATAATACATCTACGTTCGAGGGACTTGACCATTTGAATTCGCAAAGCAACGAGAGAGAATTACCCTAAGGGGTGCATATGTGAAAAGAGTGTGTTGATTTCAGATATGTTTATCTTGAAGTTATAAGTGATCTAAGTCCGATTTTTAATCTTGCCATACACGCCTAATTACTAGCAGTTTATAGGGTGCAGAAATTAAATTGCGGAAAGTAAAGTGCGGAAAGATAAATCCTACGCTATTACATGGCTTTGGGGCAGATACATAATTGAAAGTGCGGGAAATAAAATTCCTAATTAAACTATTACATCCCATAGGCAATTACATAATTGAAAAAGAAAAGCGATAAAAATTGTCCGAAACGGTATAACCTGTGAAAAGATGCGAAATCGGAAAACGGAAGAAAATTGCATAAGAGGAAAATGTTAGTAAAAATAAGCATTTTTAAATGAGAAAAAGTTTGTGTTAGTGATGACATTAATATGACAAAATAATTTTTTGGTAATTTTTGGAATTGATTTGATAATTTAAAAACAATTAAAAGCCATTTAAACGATTAATTAGCAATTAAATTAAATATGCATGCAAAAATAATAATTTTAATTTTAAAAATTAAATAAGCATTTTTCTGATGAGTATGCAAAAAATAAATATTTTTGGTGTTTTTTAAATGCATGATAAAAAATATAGAAGATAAAATAAAATGCATGGAAAATATTAAAGAAAAATATAGAAAATATGAAAATATATGTTAGTTTGTAAAAAAGTAAAAATAAATGGTCCTTCCAGGGATCGAACCGGTGACCTCTTGGATGAAAACACGCGCCCCTTGCCTTACCACTAGACCAAAGCGCATTTGGTGTTATGAAATTGAAACAGAGCATTTTTATACGAATTCGATTGAAACCAGAACACGTGTAAGATCTTCATCTTCTCCATTTGAATTTTGAAAAGTTAGGCGGCTTCCTTCGACGCTATGACCCCTCGAATTTCCAAAATCTCATACAAGTAATATAAATGAATTGTGAGTACATGAATCGATTGCAAATAACATTCTAAACACGATGGTGGTGGTCTTTGGTCCAATTTAACCGATTTAAGGAAACCCAATTTGGTTCGTAAAACCCTAATCATGATAATGTGTTTCAGCCATGGAAATGCAATTAAATCATCCGTAAAGTTTCCAAGTTTCGTTTAAACACAAAACAAACAACAAAACATGTTAAAATGCATGAGAATTGAAAATCGATTTTGAAAAAGTTTGACAAACCGATTGGATTTCTCAATTCTTGATGGTTTTGAGGTTTGTAAAGGTCCGATGGATTCTAAAGACCCAAGGAGTGTGATGGAATGCTTTAAATCGATCAAACAAGCTAGAACCAAGGCTGCTAGTGACTTGTAGTGCAATGTTTTTTGAGTTTAGGTTAGGTTCTTGAGGCAATTTTTATGTTCTTTCTTGTGTGATATGCATTGTATATTTATAATGGATGAAAATTGAGCCGATTTGAGGAACAAATAATCATCAATCAATGTAAAGATTATTTGATTTTGTACAAAATCAAATCTTATCTTTTTGATCAATTTTCATCAATTCTTGCCAAATCAAAACCAATTTCAAATTGATGTTTTTAGGAGTTGCTTGACCTCAAGGATGAGAGAAAAATCAATTTGCATTTAATTTTGGTTTATACCTTATTTTGTATTTAAATGAATAAAATCCAAATTAAATAGAAAAATAAAGCTAAAATTTGTGGCATTGACTTGGATGTTCCAAATTGTCTAAGGAACAAGTTTGAATGAAGCAAAACTAGGCCCATTTGCAAAATTTTGATTTTCACAAGTATTTTCTTTGCACTTCTTCAATGCCCAACTTGTGCAAGGTGTAATTTGCTCAATTTTCCACATTTTTGAGTGTTCTGGACTTTTAGAAAGCTCTAAGCGCCTCTAACCAACCTATTTAGTTTCATCTCAATTGAGTTTCCATGCTCAATAAATCTTCAAATAGAAAGTTGACTTTTGTTGACTTTGAAAAGGACCCGTAATGTTTTGATCCATACCTTCCAAATGAAGCATTTTTGAACATTCTTGTGAGACATGAAGTTGTAGAGAATTGAATTTCCTTCAAAATGAGATGGTGGAAAATTTGAGAAAGTATGAAGAAGTTATGCTCACCAAAGTTCATTGACTTTTCACTAAAAACCCTAATTTGGAAAGTTTGACTTTTGGGCAAATCTTGAGTTTTCTTGATCATGATCAACCCTTGATCAAATGATGAATGTAACTTCAAAATGAGGATGTTGACCAAAATCGTGAAGTTTGACGTATGTTGACCCAGTTGACTTTTGCCCAATACAACCGATTATCAACCATCCGAGCAATCGCTCGAGGAAACTTGACTGTGAGGCTTGAAACTTGACATGGAGAATCTTTCAAGATGAGGAGGCATGATGACCATTGGAGATGTTGGAAGTCCATCTGGATCTGTGGATTGCCAAATCCTAGTTTGTTCGATTGTCCAGAGAGGTTTGTCCGATGAACCCTCGAGGAATCCTCGAGTATGGATGTATAAAATGTCTTGAGAAGTAGGAGGGAAAATTGGGGTATGACAAATGGCAAGAACTTGTACTTCTTGAAGAAAGAAGATAAAGATGCTGGAACAAGAAAGTTAAATTCAAAAACTTCATGCGGGAGTGAAGATTTTGGATTGAATTGTTCATCCTATATTCAAAGATGAGATGAGAATTGTCAAAACCTTCATGCAGTGAGCCGCTTATAAGGTAAATTATGTGCTTTTTGTGTTTCCATATTGTTAGGTTATTGTATGGTTGATTTATTTTCAATCCTTATGTGTTATTCTTACAAGTGAATTATGAGTAAGCATTATGTACATTTTGTTCAAGTATGGCTATATTCGCTACATAGCCTCGATGCAACCCTAAAGTGAAATAAGGATCCTAGGTTATTTTTATTCAATAGAATATTAAGCGCTTATAACCTATTAAAAGTGTCAACGATACTTGAGTTTTTCTCAATTCTACTCATCAAGACATTTAGTAATGTAGTCGATGAGTATCAATTCATCAATGATTCTCATATACATCCGCAAGTTAAAACCTGAATATTAGCAAGATGATGAGTTCCAAGGAGATGGAATCGATGTTCTATAGATGTTAGAACTTTACTGGGTATGCGCTACCAAATTACTATATGTTCAAAAGTACATATTTAAGTCCGAAGAGGATTATCCGCATTAGTTGACCATAGATTATCTGTCTGTTTTCATCCAGCTTATGGAGTGTCAAATTAAAGCTCAACGTAGAAGACCAAAGGTACTTCCTTTAGTCCCTTTATGTGTTATCAAGATGAGGTTATATCCGTACATTTTTTCAAAGGAACCGATATGGAGAGTTATTCATGACCATATAACAGTTTTGGAGTTGAATACAATCTCCATAAGGAAATAGATCATGAATGCTGAATATTATCCCTAAATATATCTCTGGGCATGAATCAATGAACCAATCCAATATATAATATAATATATATATATAGGCATATCTGTCTATCTGACCGGCCCGCAGCCGATCGAATTTCGCGGCGGCAACTCCTAATGCCCGAGGCCTGAGGCTTCTGTGCCCGTGCCGCAATGGAGGAATGCGACACGATGGATGATGATGCCAAACACCTCGTGCCCAGCCATGAAGAGGATGAATCGAGATCTGCACCATGAGTACTTAAAACCATATCTGCGTCACATGCCGCAAATTATTTCAGTGACGTACGATTAATCAAATTCGCTGAGGTGGAATATTATTGCCACAAAGATATCAGATGGAGCTGAATATCATGACAAATTATTGAAATTTGAATCAATGATTATGAAACGATGTAGAGACAGAGAATGTTTTATGGGGAAATAGAAGATCACAAATTGTTGAAAGACTAGATTGAAGAAAGATGATAAATCCGACTTATCTCGAAGACTTATAATTAGTTATACACATAATTAACAAAGAGGTTCTTCTATTACAAGTTATAGAGGTAAGAATCTGAATTCAGAAGAAAACTAAGGATTCCTAATTGGAAACTGTGGAAAATTTCAAATAAAGAATATCAAGTATGAGGACCAACATCAAATATGTCCTTATTTTGTGCATCTCAAGGGGTATTGAGATCATAAAGACAATGTAATTATGCTTCTAATCATATGGAAAGTTTTTAAAGACAAATCTTTTCAAGCCGTAAGAACAATGTTCGAACAACAAGTCAGGACATATCTCAAGACATGTGTTATCCTTAAAGAACAACAAGGATAGTTCTTAAACTTTTCATCTAAGACATGTATTGATGGTGTGTATCACGTGTTCTGACTTAGAGCATGTTTTGGAAATTGTCATTTCCAAAATAAATAGGTTAATTAAAGGCATTCATTGCCTTCATCCGGTACGATTCACCCGTGTGGTTCTTATTGGTAGTGTTTCAACCAAGACAATTGTTACAGTATAGGTTCATTATTTTAGTTGCACAAGTATTTAGAGTGTCTTTTTGTTTCTTTTTCTTCCCTTCACTTTTTGTTGTGTCTTCGTTTGTCTTACTCTCATGTCCTTCATTCGGATATGGGTAAGTTTAGAGTATGTGAAGGTTATGTTTGTCAACATGTGGCTTTTTTCAGACGTTCTTAAGTTTGAGGTCAATCTTTGCAGCTTTTTTTTCAAAGATATTGAATAGGATATCCTATTCTGAGTTTGTTGGTTCTTGCATTTTCTGCAAGTATTTTTGTTACGTGTCTTGTTTTCGAGTTATGAACATAAAATTTATATTGGTTCTCGAGTTATCCAATATGAGTATGGTTCTCTTCCGTTCAAATGGATAGTTCAAGTGTTTGTTTATTAGTGAGTTTCTCTGCTATGTTGTGTCAATCAGTATCGTAGCA
>CM038793.1:56435508-56490646 GCA_021764765.1 Vicia sativa | reverse complement strand
CGAGTTAGGTGACGAATGGATCCGACTCACGATCGGATCAACCCGATTGACTTGACTTCGTGATCACGCCATGGATGATTTACAGGCGAATGATCGAGCATTCAACAAGAAAGTCAAACACCAGTCTACAAGTCGGTGATCTAGTAGTCAGCGCATCATTCTTCCACAAGGTGATCCCGGGGAAAATGGACTCCCAACTACGAGGGATCATTTGTAGTCAAATAGTATTTTCAGCGAAGTTATGATACTTAGCACCATGGATGGAGAATACTTCCACACCTTGTGAACACGGACATAGTCAAAAATACTACGCGGACCACCGCTAGGTCGACCGGCCTAGGAAAAATAAAGGCATCTGGCGAACCAAAGGGGTTCGGGCAAAGTTAAGGATATATACACAAAATTATGTACACCGGCAAGTCGAAAAGCAAAGGCGGCTTGGGCAAAAAGGTATCCGTTGGTGAAAACCGAGAAAGGCGGTCTGAGCAAAATTAGGGATTTAAGCGTGACTATGTCTCGTCCGGATCACTTACCTCTGGACTATTAGCATTCAAGATTCCAATGGCGAAAATCAATTCACTTACTTTCTGCGGCAAAGAGGAGATGATATAGTTGAAATATATGAGCACTAGCATTGTTGAAACTCAACGAGATTATTTCCGCATAGCTTTTACTTTTATTCGTCTCTTGTATACAAACTGCTTGGCATACACGCCACCTTTCAAAATTAATACAAATTCTTTCTTTTACAATGTTAATTGTTTTTGCATAAAGTCCAATGATTGCTTTGAATAATTATATGCATTTGACAATAAACATCTATTCACAAACTTACATCTGACGAGCGAACAAGGTAATTACTGCAAGTTCTAGGAATTGAGATGATGATTAAGGTCACCAATGCATTCCCCGCAGGTTACCTTCATGAGAAGTATAATCCCCACAGAGCCCTCGCTCTCCTTGCCAAAAGAAAACCTTCTCCGACGAAGTACCAATCTCTTCTTACTAAGTGTTCCACCTCTTCAAGCTTCATCACGTTAGTCCCCGAGCAGTGACCTTAATCAAGCTTCACCTCGTTACATCAGTCTCCGAGCAGTAACAGTTTATCTCGTATAGATAGAGATATTTACCCCCAGCGGAATGTCTTTCGACGATTATCACCCCCCGCAACAATATCCAGACTTCGGCGGGTCGAGATGAGTGCATCGAAGGAAACCTACGTCTCTCCCCGATCGGAGGTCCCAACAAGTTTCAAATTCATCACCTCAAAGATTTTTCAACTTTACGCTCCTTCAACGCGCATTACGTCAATCTCAAGCGATATTGGATACTCCCGGCAAGATCTACACAAGAGACCTAACGGAGCACCTCCCGGTTGGTATTCTTTCCAACGCATTAATATCTAGGCTCGAAACTTGGTCGAATGGTGCATCGGAGGAATCAAAGCATCTCTTTCCTCTCAGCTAGGATTTTCAACAACTTCATCCCGGTCGAAATCCAGCGAGGCGTCCTCATCTTCTTCAAGATGGATATGTTTTGAAATATCACAACATCTACACTCATACATTATTCATAAGAATCATGACATGTGCATATATCACTCACGAACATTGTCATATCTTGGCATGCATCATAATCATAGGACTAACTATATCTGTCAAGATTTTATTTTCCAGTAAAAGGATATGTTCCAAACAGAAGGTCCAAGATTAATACCGAAACAAGGCGGGAATCCAATCGAAAAACCGTACAAATCTTTTCAAATAGAAGGTCAAAGGTTAATACAGAAATAAGGGGAACCCAATATAATTATCTTCCGTGGTCAAAGATTAGAAACAAGGCGGGGAACAATCTGAAGACCATACAAGTTGTCTTCCAAGACAAGCATTGGATCAACACCGAAGCAAGGGAAAGCTATCCACATTCCTAAATACCTACCTCGAGAATAGCAGCACAAAGGTTTATTCGACTCTCTTATTATCCACAATAACTTCTGAGTCAAGCATATGACTCGGTTGCCCCGAATGACATCTTTAAGCCCATCCCGACTATTTGTCGACATCTCTCCACCTTGATCTGCATATTTGGTTAAAACCAATACAAACCAATAACTTCATTCAAAGGCGGCGTGAAGTCTAACGTGCGACTCAACATCAACCGTTCCGGATGGCATCTTAAACCCATCTCCGTGCTTTCTTCTATTTTCAAAATATCTAGATGGCATCTTAAGTCCATCTCCGATGTTTCTCCTATTCAAATGACGTTCGCGAGTCTAGCATACGACTTGCTCTAGCTCGCTTCTCGAAATGGCATCGTAAGCCCATTCTAGTGCATCATCAATCAACAACGGTGCAAATTTTTGGTTGTACTCGGTGTTCAATCATCTTCTTGTTAAGTCATGAAAAAGCATGCCAATCTAACCCTTCGATTACAAGAAGATTGAGCGGGGGCAGTATACCCAAAATTTTCCCTCCTGTCTCTCAAGGATATTCCACTTATCCATGCTCGAGTTTCACAAGGATTGACCAGACAAATCCTCTCCTAGCAATCAACCCAAACTAGGGTTTTGCCATTTTCAAATCAAGGGTGGCCTCTAACACTTCAAATGGTCATCATGCCTCACCATATGCTTCAAAGAATCTCCATGTCAAATTTCAAGCTTTACAAGTCAAGTTTCCCCAGACAATTGCTCAGATGTTTGAAAATCAACTGTATTGGACAAAAAGTCAACTATGGTCAACATGGGTCAAACTCCATAGTTTGGTCAACATCAATATTTTGAAGTGATATTCATCATTTGATCAAGGGTTGATCATTATTCATCAAGAAAAGTTAAGAATTGACCAAAAGTCAAAGTTTCTAAATTGGGCTTTCTTAGAGAAAAGCCAACAGAACTTTGACCAGGCATAACTTTCACATACTTTATCAGAAATTTTTCCACCATAACTCATTTTAAATAGAATTCAATTATCTAAAACTTCATGTCTCACAAGCATGGGTAGAAAATGCTTCATTTGGAAGTTATGGGTCAGAAAATTACAGGTCATTTTAAAAGTCAACAAAAAGTCATCTTTTTGCAAAGAAGTGTTCATGAGCATGAAAACTCCAATGAAGATGAAACCAAAAAGGCTGTTTAGGAGACATCTTTAGATTTCTAAAAAGTCCAAGAACACCTAAAATTGTTAAAAATTGAGCAAGATACACCTTGTCTAAGTTGAGCATTTTTGAGGAGGTGCAAAAATAGAAATACTTGACAAAACCATTTTTTTTGCAAATGGGCCTAACTTTTCTTGGTTGAAACATGTTCCTTAGATGAATTGGAACCTCCAAGCCCAAGACCACGAATTTATCTTTTATTTTTTATTTATTTTGGATTTTTAATCATTTAAAACCAATTTAATTAAAATAAAAGATAGAAAATCAAAAATTAATTGCAAGATGGATTTTCTCTCATCCTTGAGGTCCAAGCAAGCCATTTAATCAATTATTTGAAATAATCATGATTGGTAATGAGATTTGATTGAAATTGGCTTTAAAAGGAAATATTATGTTTGATTCCAAATCAAATAATTTCTCATTGATTGACTTGATTCTTTCTTACAATTCTTGACCTAATTCACTCTATTATAAATACATGATGTTACTACATGCACTGAGAGACAAATTTATGGCCTCAAGAACCCTATTCCAACTTCCAAAACCGTGCATTGCAAGCTATTAGCATCAAGTTTCCAGCCCAATTCAAAGCATTCTAAGGATTCCAACACATTCACGGAGGTCCTTTGAATCGATCTAGATACCTAGTAGTGATCGAGATCAAGAAATCACGATTTGGTTTGCACAATCTTACTCAAAACCGATTTCGATTTTCATGCATATTAACATGTTTTGATTGTTTCTTTGTGTTTAGAATGAAGTTTCAAAGCTTTACATAGGTTAATTGAAGTTTAGACACGGGGATCATAACTTGCCATTGTTGGGGTTCATAAGCTCTAATTGGGGTTTTACGAAATAGGAAAAATTGGACTGAAACCAATGATTCCGGCATGTTCAGGGATCAAACCAAGTTGATCCATGTCCCCTAACAAATTTATGTTGCATATTTTTGGATTTTGAATTTTATAGGTGTTATAGCTACGAGCAGAAGCCGTAGCTAAAGGTTCAAAAATTTGAATGAGGAAGATGACTCACCGCTTTTATGATTTGATGTTTCTGACAATCCATTCCCTTTATATTCTTTTTGTGTCATATTGCTAACAGATGGTCCACTCAACTCAGATGGCAAGGCAGCGCGCGTTTGTTCAAAGTGACATCGGTTCGAACCTTGTCCTTTTTACTTAACATTTTTAAAAAAATTTAGGTTTTCCAGAAGACATGCCGGCTCTAGCTTTTGGCCTCCATTTGCAGCATGCTACGCCCTAGAAGCTCAAGCTTACGGTATCTCAGAAAGCCCGGAGTGCATTACAGGGCGCCTCGAACAAGCCCGAGAATTTCAGGATTACAGGCACCTCTAAGCGAGGATCCCCGAGTGCTCACTTTTGGGCCGGTCGAGAAGAGGCTCCCGAAGCCCCGCTTGGGAGTTCCATTCAGAAGTGTTCTGACTTCCCTCTCTAACATTATTTCCTTTTTTTTTATTTATATTTTTCCATTTAATTTTATCTCTTTTCAAATAATTTTCTAATGCATAAAAAAATCACCAAAAAAATATTTTCTTTTTGCATTTAGGTCAGAAAAATACTTATTTAATTTTTGACATAAAATTAATATTTTTTGCATGCATATTTTAATTAATTAACCATAAAAATTGACTTTTTATTATTTTCCTTACTAAAACTAATCCAAAAATTCCCAAAAATTGTTTTATCATCTAATTAGGACTACTAACCCTAAGACTTTCCTAACTCAAAATCCTTTTTACTAACACATTTTCTCTTATGCAATTTCTTTTCTTTTCCTATTATTATGTCACGCTTCGGGTTGTAATAGTTAGGATTAATTTTCTTACACTTCTTTCCAATATTATATAACTGCTCATGGGATGTAATAGTTTAATTAGGATTTTCCGCACTCCTATATTAATAAGCGCCCCATGTAATAGCGTAAGATTTACTTTCCGCACTTTACCTTCCACAATTTACTTTCCGCACCCATATAAACTACTAGTAACTAGGCGTGTATGGCAAGATAAAATGAGCGTAGATCACTTCTAATTGCAAGATAAAATATCTAAACTTGACACACCCTCTTCACACACGCACAGAGTATTCTCTCGGTTGCCTTTGAATAAATGGCTAAGTCCCTCGAGCGTAGAGGTATCTTAGCACGGTTGCCTCAAACATATCATCATAGTCCCTTCGATACAAGATCATAGTCCCTCGATGTTGCCTCACGAATACATGATCTAGTCCTCGATTGTTGCCTACGAAAGTAATGATCGTCCACAAATGTGCTAGGATACTCCTACATGTTGCCTTATGACTATCCGATGTCCCTTGAATGTCCCTCTATATCCAACAAATGGGGTTACCTACCAACTAATGGTATGGATAGCACTATTCTAAAGGAAAGTAAAATAACACGGAAATGACCATTACGAGTGAGGTAATAAGACTTCTAGTTGCTTGCTCAATCAAAATACTTTTCACACCTCACACTTTTATAAAGTTAAAACACTTCTCAAGCGAAACATTTTGAACACTGTTATACATTCCGGCGTGAATCATTACGAGTCAAAAAATACCTTTTCAAAACATTTTCAAATACACACACGAGACAAATTGTTAAAGTGAGCTAAAGCAACTAAGAGCCCGTAGATAACTACGGATGGAAGGGTGCTAATACCTTCCCTTTTCATAACCTTCTCCCACTCAATCTATCAAAGGTCTTTCTGTTCTTTTCACCTTTCCTTTATTGGATAAAAGAAAAGTCGGTGGCGACTCTTGCTATCCATGACATTTGCGATCAAGCATAAAATAATCCAAGTCAGTTCTTCCACCGTGTTATAATAGTGGAAGAGCATGATCTTATTTTCTCAATGTTTGACGAGGAATATGCAAGCAAAATTATTAATATTACCCTCTATATGCACAAGGAGGATAAAATGATTTCGCATTTAAAAATACACGTTTTCTCGGATCGTTTATTACCATCTTTGTATGAAGGAAAAGTAATATGATCCCTAGTCCCTCGGTACCTCTAACACAATGATTTGAAAAGTTATTTGGAATGCTCTGTCAATCCTAGAATCCATAACTTCCTCTGTGGAGAAGCTAAGGATATTCTCCCAACAAAAGACAACCTTTTGAAGAAAGGAATTCAACTTGATGGGTCTTGCTCTTCTTGTCATTTAGAGTGAATTTGTTAAGCATATCTTTACGCATTATGAGTTCTCAAAACAAACCTTTTTGCATACATTTTAAGCTTTAGGCTGCCTCTTTCTATGGATTATTTGAATTGGTTACAACTTTCCTTGTCTTGCGGTGATGTGTTTTGTGTCCATGTAATTGACACACTTCTTCACAAGATTTGGCTGCCTATAATCTATTTATGTATTAAAATAATGTGAATCCTATGAGGGTGAAGCGGTTAATCTAAGTGATGGAGTTCAATAGGTGGAACCCAAAATTGTGTGGAAGGAACAAAATGGTGGTCTAGAAGGAGTTTGGACCAGGATGGCCACGTGTTACGGTGGACACGGTGTTTTCTCTTTGGATAGTATTGTGTTTGGATGCGTGTTAAAGAGCCTGGAGGTAAGGTTATCACGGGTGCGGGAAATTGAGAGCAATGTCGATTATTCCATGATCGTGAGATGCCAATCTGGGTGGAGCTGGAGTTTGAAAAAGAGTTAAAGTTGGAGCAATTATTATGCAGTCGGATTTGCCTTAATGCATGTTGCATTAACACTGTGTTGAACTTTGAAAATTTGGAGTTCTTAGTTGATGATTGTCGTTGTATTTTAAATTTGTTTGTTCTCGCTTACGTCATGTTTATTCCTAGGACACGTAATTTAGAAGTATGTTGGTGGGGATTAGAAATTCCTTAGGTTCAAAAACATGGATTGGCGGTTTGTCATTTTTTCTTTCCTTTCGTAAGAAATTTGCATCTTTTTGGTTAATGAAAACTCATATTTGCATAAATAAAAAGAAGAGATATTATCACAAATTGATCCGTTGAATATTTTATATGGTTTCAAATCGATTGTTCTTACATTTCTAAATGCACTATCATATGGTTGAGAATAATGTATGTTGGTCTTGATTAATTTCCATAAAATAAATCAAATTAGTATTGCAAAATAGTATTATAACTTGAAACTTGATGCATAATATATCATAATCCTTCTTTCTCCCAACACTCAATACTTTTTGGACAATATAAGAAACAATGTTTGTCGTCTTCAACTCCTTCACCAGACAACACAATGAGTTAGATATTCACAACCTTCTATCAAAACCGTTCTTCTTAGCACATAATTCCTATATAATCGCAACAAAAAGTATCATATTTTTGGAGGGTCTTTAGTTTCCATATAAGCTATCATTTCTCACAAACCCTTAGATGGTTGTTTCAATAACTTCATATATATAGTAATGATGTGTCTTGAAATTTAAAAATATATCATTCTTTTCAACCTTCCACGCGAGTTTTAAGAACTTTCATCATTTCCCCTCTAACAAGTGTAAATCTTGTAAGTGTTTCATTGCTTACCCATTGTTAAGGATCTATTCAAAAACTTTCAGATTGGCTATTATTGAATTACTTTCCCATAAGTTAGCCATCAATGTACTATCATAAAGTCAACTTTGACCCTAAACCAAAATAGTCTCTAGCAAACTAGTACTCCACTTGAACCCACCTTTATAAAAAGATTCTAACTCCAAATACTTCATCACTCATTAATGGAGTTGTGCTCAATAACTAAGTTGAAAAAGTCATTTAGAAAAATATGCTTTAAAGAGATGTGTGATTAAGCTATTTGAATTTTCATGAAATTTAAAGCTTTCTTAGTAAGCATAACATAGTTGACGGTTTTAGATTTTTAAGCTTGCATCTTCTTCACTCTTATTCATAAATAGAAAATTTCAAGCGTGGATTCTTATACCCCATGGTCTTTTTGTGCACCTTGAAATTTCACTTTTGCCCCGGAAATCAATTAGCTTAGGTTAGTACCCTATACCATGCAATCAAATTTTCATAAATCGGAAATTACTTACGGTTTACTACGGTAACTTTTGGTACATATGCGCATAAGCAGCATGGTGCCTTTTCCCCCCATAGAATAAGTTTTCAAAAACATTGTTGATTCTCTATTTTAGGATTAGCTTTATGTTTGGTAAAACTAAATTAACAACAATAGGTTAAATAGGATTTATAACTTGTAAGGAGAAAAGCAGTTGAAGTTCTATTTAATGGAGAAACATGTTGTGTTGAAATGTTTCAACATCCGAAACAACATGTCATATGAGATTTTAAGACATCGAGACATCGGACATCACGCTCTGAAATTGTTAAGTTTGTTATAGTTCTACTTTAATTAGAGCGAAATATTAAGGAATATTCTGCTTCTTATGGCGTGACTTTGATGTGAAGGTCAAGATCTAAGGATAAAGATCATCAAGGACCTTGATTATAGCGAATTTATCTTCTTGTTTATCTTTGTAGAAAGTTGTTCTTCTGAAGTATGTTACAACTTATGCTATTATTTTAAGGCCTAAATCTAGTTAGGTAATATGTTATAAATAAGAAATTGTAACCTAGTTTTAGGAAGCTATCCAGTTTTAGAAATATGTAGTCTTTAGGGTTAGCCATATAATTGAACCACCAATTGTGGGATGGTCACTAATCGTACCTCGAAGCCTATAGGCAAGAGGATGATTTTACTTTCGAATCTGTGAAGCAATGAGTGTGGTTGTGTCCTGGAAGAAGTTGTGAAGCAATTCCAAGTTTGGTTTTGTCACTTGAGTGACTAGTTTATATTGTGTTTAAAGTGTGGTATCTTTGAACTTTTTAGTTGTGTTTGGGTGAGGTATATCCAAGCGATTGTGTTAGGAGCCAAGCGGTTGATGCGATTCTTGATGTGATAGTAGATAGACATCACTAAGGTGATTGGACGTGACGAAGTTTCTAATATCTAAGTCGGTATCTTAGGTAGATGGTTCATTGGGTAGTCTTATTAAGTGAGGAGTGTAAGCGGTGGTTTCTCCGAATTAATCTGATAATAGTGAACTTCCTTCCGACTTGGTATGCCCTAGATGTAGGTTGGTTAGAGCGGGCGGGTTAACAATTCCTTGTGTTCTTTTGTTTCCTATTTTTTAATTGTAACTCTACCTTATGCGCTTTGTAATGTCGGATCGAGATGTCACCACATCCCGAGTCTGCGTACCAATTTCAATTGGTATCAAAGTAGGCATCTATGCATTTCTAGATGAATTTATGGGGACACTTTACGGTTGTACAAGGTAGCATATTATTTGAACAAGGTGTTCATATTGTATGGTCCCTAAAAGTGGAGTATGGACCTATTTATAGATTGTTTAAACAAGGGTGTTCATATTGCATGGTCCCTAGAAGTGGAGGATGGACCTATTGTGGAGAACTAGACCAACCCGACAAGAACTTGTACCTTCTTGAAGAAAGAAGATAAATATGTTGGAACAAGAAAGTTAAATTCAAAGACTTCATGCGGGAGTGAAGATTTTGGATTGAATTGTTCATCCTATATTGACAGGGGATGAGAATTGTCAAAACCTTCATGCGGGGTGAAATTGTTTATAAGGTAACATATGTGCTTATGTGTTTCCATATTGGTCGAGTTATTAGTTGGGTCTAGTCTATTGTGGTGGAGAAGCTTATTGTAGGGTTGATTTATTTTCAATCCTTATGTGTTATGTAAAGGGAATTGTGGAGTAAGCATTGTGTATATACATTAAAGTAGTATGGCTATATTCATGCATAGCCTCTGATGCAAGCCCTAAAGTGAAACAAGGATCCTAGGGTTATTTTTATTCAGCAGAATGATTGGGTTCTTATAACCTATTAAAAGTGTCAGCGATACTTGATATTTTCTCGGGTCCATCATAGAGACATTTAGTAATAGAGTTGATGGTATCAATTGATCAATGATTCTCATATGCATCTACAAGTTGAAAAACTTGAAGAGTATCAAGGATGATGAGTTCAAGGAGATGGGCGATGTTCTATAGGATGTTAGAACATTACTCTTTGTATGCGACTACCAATTGAAGAAACAGATGTGCGGGTGCTAAACAAATGTAGTGTGACTACATATGTTTGGAACCTTCTCGATCTAGAAGAGACATTTGCTCGATTGATCGAGGACATGATCAGCGTTATTATACTCGGATGTCGGTTTTATTTCTACCTAAACTTATGGGAGTATCAAAGTAAGCTCAACGCGAAAGACTTGTAAAGCTTCCTTCAGTCCCTTTGTGTGATATCAAGATGAGCTTATATACGGTACATTATTTTGTTCAAAGGAACAGATATGTGGAGAGTTATTCATGACTATAAACGGTTTTGGTGAATCTTGTGTCTCAATGTAACACCCATATTTTCAATTATTACTAAATTGGAATTTTAATTATTTAATTAATTGAAATTTGATTTTGGAAATATTAGAATATTAGAATTATTGGAAAATAAATAACAGGAAAAGAGATTGGGCTTATGTTGTGATTAGTAGAGGAGAGGGGTGTGAGGAGTAAAAGCTCTAATTATTTTGTTATTATTATTATAATAGAATAATAAGAAAGAAAAATAAATTGGAAACCAAATTGGGAGAAACAAAGGAGTCGAGAGAAGTGAGAAGAGCAAAGGAAGAGGAAAACCTAAAGCTTGAGGAATTCAAGAAATTGGCTAAGTAAGGGTGATTGCTCTAATTATAATGTATTATGAGTTTTGAGGATGGTAGAATAGAGTAAGATATTAGGAATCCCAATTTAGAATCGTCTAGGTTTATGAGTTTAAACCCCAAATCCATGAATTTTGATGCTTTGATGCAAATTGATGTTATAGTGTTGTTAGATGTTGTTGTACCGATAGAATTGCATTATAATCATGTTTTTGGAATTGTTTTGATGATACATATGTTTGGGGTCGAAATTGGATTGGATCGGGAACCATTGTTGCTGTCAAATGCAGTATTTTGGCTTCTAAAATGATTTTGGCCCTAGAGCGTGTGCAATCGATTGCGTCTAGTGCAAATCGATTGCACCTTATGATTGAATTTTGAAAACTTCAAAAACTCGTAACTCTCAAACCGTAAGTCCGTTTTAGTTGTTGTTTTGGACGTTGTTTCATAAATTAAATACTCTATTTTATAAAATGAAGAAAATAACAGTAACTTGATTTTATTTTGAGAAGCGTTGACTTTCCGATTATGCAGTTTATTATTATGTGCATATTTGATGTATATGCAATGGTGTGTTCATGATAAAGGATTGTATCATGTTTTGGTTGATGATGTGCATGTTTATGCGATTGGATGATGTTCATGATAAATGATGGTTATCATGTTTTGGTGATGATGTTGCAGTAATTTCTTGTGCATGTTTATGTTGTTTGATGATGTGCATGATAAATGATGGTTATCGTGTTTTAGATTGATGATGGTTTATGATGTATGATGTTATCATAACCTATGTTGAATGTTGCATGCTTTTATGATGTGCATGCATATACATTCTGTGGTAGCTAATTCCCATTGTGTGAATTAGTAAGTATTGCCAATAGTTCACGGGTAATTATGGGTGGTGAGGCTGGATTCATGTCCGGGTGATTATGGACGAATCGATGTAACTGTATCCGGGTGATTATGGATCAGTGTGTGACTTAGTTCACTTTTGATACCACATGCATAGAGTCATGTACTTCATTTTGTATGGATTATAACATGATAGGATGGTTTCCAGTGTTATAATTTGGTTGTTGTGTTTAATGCATGTTCATGACTTGTGCTTTTGTGGAATGAAGGATTGAATCTATTATGCTAAATAGGGTGGAGTAATAGCTTATGAAGTTCTATTTATTTTATGAATTTATAATGCATGTTAATTATGATGTAGTTTCATACTTTGATGATTTGATTTAAGCTTTAGCGGCTTAGGCGTTAGTGAGGATGGCTCGTGAGAGCTATGCTATTTATTTTATTGCATCTGGTGTCATGCTCTGGTCTTGTAACACTGGGGAATGCTTGTTTTAGAGTTATCATTAAACTCTGTTGTTTTTGTAAGTGTTTTTAGGTTGGCCTTAATTTTTGTTAAAACTAGTTTATGCCAATGTCTTGACTGATGTCATGACATTCAGAGTTGAAGATAAATTCTGCAGAAGAAGAATAATACAGTCAGACTGTTGGGAGTTAAGCTGTTATCTTTGCAAGAAGAAGAATGACTGATGTCATGACTAATGTTATGACATTCTGTGCAACATCTGCTGTTCTAAAGATTTACTTTTCCTGAGACTTTTCAGGATTTCTGTTGAGCTGTTTTTATTATGGATTATGTTATTGGATCACATGCTCACATGGCTCTGAGGTTAACCTTGTTTAACCCTAAATTGGTTTGTTAAAAAGACCAAGTCTTTAGGTTAAATCAAGTAAACTAGCTATTATTATGGCCAAAATGAAGTCTACATCTTTTTCTATAATAGGAATGAAACGATCATTCTATTTCATGCTTTTTGATGTACAAGACTAAGCGATCTGTTGTTGTTATTGTGTTTTAGTCATTCTTGTGAGCCAAGCAATTACCATTGGATAAGTGCCTTGGACTAGGATTTGATTGTAAGGTTTGTTTATCACTCAAAGCTTTGAAGCACGAGTGTTGTGTCTCTTGATTAAAGCTTTGAAGCAAAATCAAGTATGTTTATTGAAGAGTGTCTTCACAATTCAATTAATCAATAGGTTGATATCACAGCTGTGATTGAGGGGGAGTGAGTAAGAACTCAGGTCTAAGTAGGACTTAGATTGAAGTTGCATTGGGTAGGTCTTAAGTGAAGGAGATAAACTGGTTGGTTTATTCCTGAATTAATACTGCTTATAGTGGATTTTCTCTCTGGCTTGGTAGCCCTCAGATGTAGTTGTAGTTACACACCAGGCGGGTAAACAATTGTTTGTGTTCTTTACTGTTTTTACATTACTGTATGAATTTTTAAACAGAGTGTCAGATACTGTGTGATAACATTCTTTGTGACATCACGTATCTGCTACCAGGAATTTCAATTGGCATCAGAGTAGGCACCCTTCCTGTTATTTTTGGGTGAGATCTAGGGATAATAGTTTCTGGCGTTACGAACAAGGAAGAAGGATTTGGAAGTAGACAACCCATACTGGATGGATCTAACTATGATTACTGGAAACCTCGTATGGTTGCCTTTTTGAAGTCACTGGACAAAAAAGCTTGGAGAGCTGCTGACAGAGGATGGAAACATCCTACCAAGCTTGAGAAGATGGGACTAATAGTAAACTTAAGGAGGAATGGAGCAAAGAAAAGAAGAGCTAGCACTTGCAACTCTAAAGCATTGAATGCCTTATTCAATGGAATTGTGAAATATTTTCGAGACTAGTGCATCGGTGTGGTAAAAGGATGTTTGGGACACTCTCAAAACCACTCATGAGGGTACATCCAAGGTGAAAATGTCAAGCCTTGAGATGCTCACTACAAATTTGAGAATCGAAGATGAAGGAAGATGAGACAATTCATGAGTTTCATAAACATCTTGAGATTGCCAACACCTCGGAGCATTGGGTGAAAAGATGTCAGGAAGAAAAGTGGTGAGAAGATTCTCGGATCCCCTAAAGGTTTGCAATGAAAGTGACTTCTAGAGGCTCGGGATATGCACCTCGAAGGTTGATGAACTTATTGGATCACTTTAGACATTTGAGATGGGGATCGTTGACAATGTTGACAAGAAAAATAAGAGCATAGCCCTTGTATCCAATATTGAAGAGGAATGCAAGGAGGGTGATGAATAGAAGATATGCGAAGCAATAGCTATGCTTGGAAGACAGTTCAACAAACTCATCAAGAGAATTGACCCAAGTCAAGGTCAAATGTCAAGAACATCTCCTCGACATCGCAGATCTTATGACTCGGCGAAGAGCAAAACACGAAGAAAAGGGAAATCAAAGCGAGGTTCAATGTCATGGATGTGAAGGATATGGACACATTAGAAATTTGAATGCCCTACCTTTCTAAAGAAACAAAAGAAAGGAATGTCATCACAGTGCGATGGTGACTCGAGGAAAGTGATTATGAAGAAGAATGCCAAACTAGTTCTTGCACTATCGGTGTACGTAACTCGATAATGATTCTAGTTATGAGGAGGTGACATTTGAAGAACTTGCTGACACTTACGAGCAGCTGTGTATCAGAAGTGCTGAAGTCTTCCACCAAAATGAGAAACAGAAAAAGCTCATTATGAAGTTGGAGGCTGAGAAGAAGGAAGACACTACTACTATAAGTCATCTCAAGGGTGAAGTACTAGTGTTGAATTCCAAACTTGATCGATGACTAAGTTTGTCAAGATGTTAACAATGGGCCCGACAAGTTGGAAGAAATCACATGATTGGACGAAATGCGGAAATATGTCTCGCTAGGATATGTGGTCGCAAAGAAACTGCGATAACAAGAAGAAGAACAATCTGAAAAAGGTCAAGGAAGATGTCGGGTGACAAGAAGAAGAACGATCTGATAAACAAAGGTCAAGGCGGATGTCGGTGACAAGAAGAAGAACGCACGATAAACCAATGTCAAGTGATGTCACAACATAGAGCTCAACATCAAGATCGGAGAAACATGAAGAAGAAGTTTCAAAGATGGAGATGTCATTATTGTGGAAGGTTTGGGCACATAAAACCTTATTGCTTGACTATATGGATATCCAAATCGGATCCCATATGTCCACCTAAGATCAAGGCACCTTATGTTCAATAGTGGAAGAGAAAATGCGACCTTGATAGCTCACACCTCCTTAGAGTTTACGCCAGGAGGTGGTAATTTGACGGTGGATGTTCTAAACACATGGTGGACTTAAGAATCTACTAAATGATGTCAAACCACACACTAGCTATGTCACTTTTGGAGATGGAGCTAGAGGAGAAATCAAAGGAGTTGGAAACACGGACTTCCTAGGTTCCAAATCTAAATGAAGTATTTTGGTAAATGGTTTGATTGCCAATCTCATAAGTATTAGTCAAGCATGTGACATGGGATTCAAGGTCAACTTCAAGTCGAATGTCTTGTAACAAATGACAAACAAGAAGTCTGTTATGAGAGGTCGGATCAAGGACAACTGTACCTATGGGAATCGAGGACACTACTCTTACATGTGCTACAGCCAAAGAAGAAAAGGAAGTGGCGTAACCAAAAGCTTGGTCATTTACACCTTAGAGGGATGAAGAAGATCATATCTATGGAGGTCGAGAGGGATTCCAAGACTTCATATTGATGAAGGAGAGTTTGTGGTGAGTGTCGGGTTGGAAAGCAAACCGAATGTCACATCAGTCAGACATCGACCACCTCTAAGGTACTAGAGCTCTTGCACATGGATCGATGGGTCCTATCAGTTGAAAGCCTTGGTGGAAAAAGATATACTTATGTTGTTGTGGATGATTTTTCCAGTTACTGGATAAACTTCATCGGGAAAAATCGATGTTTTGATGTCTTTAAAAGAATTATGCAAGAGACTTCAAAGAAAGAAAGATGCATTGTCGAATTAGAAGTGACCATGGAAAGGAATTCGAGAATAGCAAGTTTGATGAGTTCTGTTTCTTAGAAGGAATAAATCACGAGTTCTCCTCACCTATAACTCCTCAACAAAATAGAGTTGTGGAAAGCGAACTATCAGAGAATCTTCGGAGCAATGATACATGCCAAGAAGTTTCCTATTCATTTTTTTGAAGCTATAATACAACATGTTATGTTCTATGAGGGTCACCTTGAGAAGGGAACATCATCCACCACAGTATGAAATATGGAAAGGTAGAAAGCCTCTGTGAAGTATTTCCATGTATTTGGGCAAATGCTATATTTTGACGGATCGTGAACAAAGGAGAAAGATGGACTCTAAAAGTGATGAAGGAATTTTTCTGGAAACTCTACAATGAGAGCATATAGGGTATTCAATTCCGGGACCAAAGTTATGATGGAGTCTATAAATGTCATAGTTGATGATCACCATGAGGAAACAATGTCCCATATGATGTTGAGACATTGTTTGAGACATCTACAAGTGTCGATAAGGATGATGTACCTATCCCTACTCCACCAAAGTGCAGATCGGAGGTAGCTAACAAAGATCCTTCCATCGAATGGAAAGATCATCCAAAGGAACTCATTGGAGATCCTAACGATTGGAGTCATTACAAGATCTAGAGAAATCATCTCAAACTCTTGTTTTGTGTCTAAGATTGAGCCAAAGAATGTTAAAGAGGCTTTGAATGATGAATACTAGATTGGAGCAATGCAAGATGAATTGAACCAGTTCAAACAACATGAAGTGTGGGAGTTGGTTCCTAGACCAGAAGGAACAAACATCTTTGGCACAAAGTGGATCTACAAGAACAAGTCAGGATGCAAGGGGTTGTCACCGAGAAATAAGGCAGACTTGTTGCTCGAGGATACACTCAAGTTGAAGGATTGATTTTGATGAGACTTTTTCTCCTGTGGCGGTGGAATTAATCGATTGCTACTAGGAGTTGCTTGCATTCGAAATTCAATTGTTTCGGATGGATGTGAAAAGTGCCTTCCTAAATGGGTACTTAAATGAGGAAGTATATGTAGAACAACCTAAAGGATTTGTGGATCCTAACTTTCCTGATCATGTTTACAAATTGAGGAAAACTCTATATTGTCTGAACCAAGCTCCTAGAGCTTGGTATGAAAGGTTGACAAAGTTCCTCATTGACAAGGGTTACAGGAAAGGAGGTTTGGATAAAACTCTCTTTGTCAAGGATGAAGGAGGAAAGATAATGGTAGCTTAAATTTATGTTGATGACATAGTGTTTGGAGGAATGTCAGACAAAATGGTGAGACATTTTGCCAACCAAATGCAAGCTGAATTTGAAATAAGCCTCATGGGAGAATTGACCTACTTTCTTGGACTACAAGTCACACAGGATGGAAGACTCAACTTTCCTTTCTCAAAGCAAGTATGCAAAGAATATTGTCAAAGTTTGGGATGGAGAATGCGGTCATAAAAGGACTCATGCACCTACTCATCTAAAAATGTCCAAACACACAAGTGGGACAAATGTTGATCAAAGCTTGTACAAAAGCATGATAGGAAGTCTGTTGTATACGGCCAGAGACTGACATTGCCTTTGTTGTTGGTGTTTGTGCAAGATATCGGTGAACCCAACTAAGTCACATCAATCGGTGAAAAAATTATGAAGTATGTGAGTGGAACTTACAATTATGGGATGCTATACTCTCATTGATGTAAACCAATTCTAACTGGTTATTGTGATGATGATTGAGCTGGTAGTGCTGATGATAGAAAAAGCACATCTGGAGGATGCTTCTTTTTGGGAAACAATCTTGTTTCTTGGTTAAACAAAAACAAAGCTGTGTGTCTTTATCTCTTTGAAGTGAATACATAGCGGTAGTAGCTTGTTCTCAAATGATCTGGATGAAGCGGATCTGTTGAGTACAATGTCACACAGGATGTCATGACATTATACTGTGACAACCTGAGTGCTATTAATATTTCCAAGAATCCTATACAGCACAATCAGACTAAGCATATTGACATTAGACATCACTTCATCAGAGATCTTGTGGAAGAGAAGGTGATTAAGTTGGAACATGTAGCCACTGAACTTCAACTGGATGACATTTTTACTAAAGCTCTTGATGCTAGTCAGTTTGAGAATTTAAGGGGCAAGTTGGGTATTTGCAAATATTAAGAGTTGTAGCAATTAATATTGCTTACAACAAGGGAAGGAAGAGACATTTTATTTAAATTAATTGTGATTGGGCTAATTAATTATTTCCCTCTCTCTTTTAAAAAATTTAAGAAGAGGAATAGTCATATTTGTATTTCATTCTTCTCATTTGGATGTACCACTCTCCATTCCCTCAAAAGAAAATCTCAAACTTATTGTCTCTGCATTCTCAATCTCTCAAGATGTCTCAACAAAGTCTGTCATCATCATCTTCATCAAGGAGGCGGTTCTCCCTCTCCCAGATTACGGACCTAGGGGCAACCTTGATGGAGGCGAGTTTAAATTACTCCCCTCGTGCCATGGCCAGTCATCGGGAGGGTAAAAGCTTCGTACAGGACATGCAAGAAGATCACAAGCCTCTCCATCTGGTAAGAATGTTGAACCATCTTCCTCATTCCTCTAAGATAGCCAATTAGGAGGGTACTCAATATGTTCATCAAGCCATAGCTAGATTAGTTACTAGGATTACGAATGAGAATCACTGCATTTTGGAGTGTCTGTTCCTTGAATCAAGAATCGCTAGCCCTAATTTGTAAGCGATCAAATGTCACAGAATGTCAAGACATCTGTGACAATGTTGAACAATCACACGAGAAACGTTGATGACACCATTGATAAGTCTCATGAAACTTTGTTGAAGAAAACATGGAGATGTCTGAGAAACCGATGATAATCTTGAAGAATCTCTGAAACACCTGTGATAACTGGAAAATCTCGAGAGAAAACCTCTAATCAAGTTGTTGAACCCCATTGTGATCTTGATGAAGAATTCTCTAACAATGAACTAATTGCTAGTGTTAACCTAGCATAGCTAAAAGGATGATGAGTATAAAATAGAAGTAGAATGCTACTCAAAGCCCTTCAAGGAGAAGGTTACTAAAGTTTCTCATGAGTCTCCTAGCACGAGAACAAGGCTAAAGAAGAAGGCGGGAGGATCGAAAAGTGGAACCTCCAAGGGAAGGGTAGAATGAAGTCATTGGAAGTATTTCAAGACCCGAGAACTCCCATCATCAAGAAGAGAAGGTTCTGAACCCGAGAATCGATGAGAGGATTGATTTTGATGTTGAAGAGAATGTCTGGACATTCCTCTCGGGGAAAAAACCTTGGAAAAGCGCCTAAGGTTCACGAGGTTGCTATTGATAACATCTCCTTTCACCATCGAGGAGAATGCTAGCGGTGGAAGTATGTTTTTCTAAAAGGATTGCCTTAGGGGTTGAGCAGGTGCCCTTGAATTCAAGGAAGTTATGGACACGATCAAGGCGGTGGCATGAAGCGTGGTTAAGTTTACAAAGCTGCTGATATTTTGGTCAAGGAATTTATTGTTAATCTGTCGGTGGATGTCTTGATGGAAAGTCGGTGATTTTAAAGGTGTTTGTGAGAGGAAGGAAGGTGAAGTTCTCTCCAACTGTGATCAATACATTTCTGGGAAGGTTTGATGATGCTCAGCGTGAGCTTGAAGTTACAGACAACCAGGTGTGCCAAACCATCACTGCCAAGCAAGTGAAACAATGGCCGTTAAAGGGAAAGCTGACTGCTAGCAAACTAAGTGTCAAGTTTGCTATTCTTCACAAGATAGGTGCAGCCAACTAGGTTCCCACAAATCACAAGTCCACCATCTCCATTGACCTAGGAAGATTCATTTTTGCTGTTTGAACAAAGACAAAGTTTGATTATGGCACATATATTTTTGAGCAAACTTTAAAGCATCGAGCAGCTATGCCATCAAAGGTCCCATAGCCTTTCCCTCCTCTTGTGTGGTATCATCATTGACCAATATCACGATATCCTAGTAGACAAGGATTGTGTGCAAAAGAGCTTACGCTCTTGGTTTCCCTCTGAGTTATTTTAGGAAACATGTCCACGACATTGTCATGACATCTGTTGAGACATCAAATGTCAGGCTAATTCTCATAAGGTTTGGTGTCATTGTTGTCTTGAAAGAGACTTGCGGGGAACTTGAAGCAAGGAAGCAAACTCTTGAGGAGCTGATCTCTACCTTGGAGAAGGAAAAAGAAGACACCGAGGTTGAGGATGAAGGGCTAGATGAGGATGCTGCTGATGATTTGAATAAGGATGATGCTAATGCAGAACAAGAGGTCTTGGCGGTTAGGAGGAAGCTACTTACAGGTGCTTCTTTAGGAGAAAGTGCTTGATTCTTAATCACCTGCTGCTGCTGCTTATGTTTATTGTTCAGTTGTTTTTAGTTCTGTTTGACTTGAATTTTGTATTTCATTACTGGGCTATAATATTTAACTCTGCTACTACTTTTATATAATGAATTTTGGGGTATGTCGCACCTGGCCCCTTTGGCTAAAGGGGAGAAGAATTTATGGGAAAATTGTGGGAAGAATTTATCTTTATTAGGCTCGGTTTTATAGCTTAGTGGCTTAGTTGTTTACTTTTTATTACTTCATTAGTTCTACGATAGTTAGTTGTTTTAGCCAAAAATTTGCCAAAGGGGTTTGTAAGTGTTTTAGGTTCGCCTTAATTTTTGGTACAACTAGTTTATGTCAATGTCTTGGCGATGTCGTGACATTCGAGTTGAAGATAAATTCGCAAGAGTAATAATCTGATGCAGCTGAGGTGGGGTTAATTGTTATCGTCTGCAAGAAGAATGACTGATGTCATGACTAATGTTATGACATTACATGCAACATCTAGCATTATGATTTACTTTTCACAGACTTTTCGAGTTACATTGAGCTATTTTATTATGGATTATGTTATTGGGTCAACAAGGGTTAACCTTGTTTAACCCTAAATTGGTTTGTTAAAAGACCAAGTCTTTAGGTTAAATCAAGTAAACCCTAGCTATTATTATGGAAGCCCAAGCTGAAGTCTACATCTTTTCTATAATAGGAATGAAATGATCATTCTATTCTGCATACTTTTTGTATGTACAAGACTAAGCGATCTGTTGTTGTGTGTTTAGTCATTCTTGTGAGCCAAGCAATTATCATTGGATAAGTGCCTTGGACTAGGATTTGATTGTAAGGGTTGTTTATCACTCAAAGCTTTGAAGCACGAGTGTTGTGTCTCTTGATTAAAGCTTTGAAGCAAAATCAGTATGTTTATTGAAGAGTGTCTTCACAATTCAATTAATCAATAGGTTGATATCACAATACGTGATTGAGGGGAGTGGTAGGAACTCGAGGTCTAAGTAGGACTTAGATTGAAGTTGCATTGGGTAGGTCTTAAGTGAAAGAGATAAACTGGTTGCTTTATTCACATTAATCTTATAGTGGTTCCTCCGGCATGGTAGCCCCGTGTAGGTGTAGTTACACAGGCGGGTAAACAATTGTTTATGTTATTTCTTGTTTTACATTCTTGTGTGAATTGTTAAGCAGTTGTCGAATCTTGTGTCATAACATTCTCTGTGACATCACGTATCGCGCGAGAATTTGGTTTAATTGATATTGCTTTGGATAATTTTTATGAACTAAGTCATTGACCTTATGATATTTATTTGGTATCGAATTATCCAAGTTTGAATAAATTCATTTGTGTTAAACATGTATTTCTTTTAAATGAAATTATGTTTCCATGAAAGCATATTATTTGTATTAGATTTTATTTTTAAATCAATTGTGGCGCCTTGATGACATGTTAACTCTGAGTTATTTGTATTATATTTGGGAATTTTAGAAGGGTGTTACATCAACCACGATTGAAATATGATCATGAATGTTGAATACCCTAAATATTGTCCTTAAAGGGTATTGTCAATAAGAATCAAGGAAGCCAAATTGGTGAAGAATCGAATATATATATATATATATATATATGTTATTCTATAATCAAGTTTGTTCTAGAAACCTAGTAGAGAATCTCCTCTACAAGTATGGACTATGGCATCCATCATCTCAAAATCGAATGAGAGTCGAAGAAAAGCTTATTGAGGCGTGGATCATATTTTTCCTTGATATGTAAATTGTTTGGATGCAAAGGCGATAGTTGATGCTTCTTGTGTTCCCCAAGTATTATGAATAAGGAATTATGGATGTTACCCCAGTCATAATGGATGATGTTGTATCGAGATGTCAAAACATCATCTTAAAGTCTTTAATTATTGAAAGTTGTATTGTTTCAGGAGTAAATATAAGTGTGAAGATGTAATCGGTCCGGGATGATCTAGTGTGAGTAGTTAATTCTAGCGACTAGCGGTAGGTGCTTTACGAGAGACTAAGTACTTAATAGATGTGCGATCAATGCAAAATTCATAAACTCATCGGGAGTTGGTATGTGTATGAAGAATTCATGGCCTAGTGTTGACTAAATATCAATACTAAAGTTCACTATTATCTCCAGTCAAGGATGTGTGCCAATGTTATTTGGCGATTATTTGATATTTGATTCAACTAAGGAGATACATCAGATCTTGTCAAATATCTTGATGGGATCTGGACATTTGTGATAACTATGTGGAAATATGAATCAAGAAGAGATAAAGGCGTGATGTATAGAAGAGAATGTTCTACATGAAGTTGTAACATCACAATTTTGAAGACACAGAGATTGAATAAAGATGATAAGGTCGGACTTATCTCTTGAAGACTTATAATTAGTTATACACATAGTTAACAAAAGGTTTCTTCTATTACAAGTTATAGAGTGTGGCAATCTGAATCTTGTGAAGTAAGAAAACTAAGGATTCCTAATTTGGAAGCGTAGAAAATATCAAATAAAGAATACTTCAGTATTATGATGACCAACATCAAATATGTCCTTATTTTGTGCATCTCGGGAGGTAAGGGGTATTGAGATCAACAATGACAATGTAATTTTGATTCTAATCATATGGAAAGTCTTTTAAAGACAAATCTTTTCAAGCTAGAAGAACAATGTCGAACAATAAGTCAGGACATATCTCAATGCATGTTTTATCCTTAAAGACCATCAAGGATAGTTCTTAAACTTTTCATCTGAGTCATGTATTGATGGTGTGTATCGCGTGCTCTGACTTGGTGCATGTTTTGGATATTGTTAGTTCTAAAATAAATAGGTTGTGTTAAAGGAATTCATTGCCTTGAGGCAATGCACAAAGTCACCTGATGCGGTTCTTACTGAAGTAGTGTTTCTTGACCAAGATAATTGTTGCAGTCTAGGTACATTATTTTAGTTGATCAAGTATTTAAAGTGTCTTTTTATTTCTTTTGCTTCCCATCACTTTTTGTTGTGTCTTCGTTTGTCTTACTCTCATGTCCTTCATTCGGATATGGGTAAGTTTAGAGTATGTGAAGGTTATATGTCAACTTGTGGAAAACATAGGAAAAAGGGTAGTTTTAGGCGTTCTTAAAGTGCGAGGTCAATCTTTGCAACTTTTTTGCAAAGATATTGAATAGGATATCCTATTGCAGTACATTGGTTCTTGTATTTTACAAGTATTTATGTTATGTGTATTGTTTTCGAGGTTATGAACACAATTTATATGTGCTCTAAGTTATCCAATATAGAGGTATGGTTCTCTATGTCTGTAAATGGATAGTTCAAGTGTTTGTTTCTATTAGTGAGTTTCCTCTTGTGCTATCTCTGAAGAGCAACTTTTAAGGGAGAGGAAATTTGTGTTCTATGTGGGGTCCTTAAAAGAGATAGAACATTGGAGTTGGACCTGCAAGAAAGATGTCATAGTATGATGTTTCAACATCATAAAAGAAGAATGAAGACTGTCACTTGTAAAGTTTGAAATATCATAAACAGTGACTATTGAAGACTTCTAAATTGCTGCTACTGGATTAAATTGTTTAAATCCTTGTATACTTAATTATGTTTTTGTAATACAAAGGTTATGTAAATTAGTTTTAGCCAAAATAAGCCAAAGGGGGAGATTCTTGATTCTCTATATTTAGGATTGGCTTTATGTTTGGTAAAACTAATTTAACAATAATAGGTTAAATAGGATTTATAACTTAAGGATAAAACTGGTTGAAGTTCTATTTAATGGAGAAACATGTTGTGTTGAAATGTTTCAACATCAGGAACAACATTTCATATGGGATGTCGAGATATCAGACACCAGGACATCACGCTACAGAAATTGTTAAGCTTGTTACAGTTCTATTTTAATTAGAGCAGAATATTCTGGGAATATTATGCATCTTATGTGGCGTGACTTTGAAGGCATATGTGAAGGTCCAAGAGCTAAGAGAGCGATCATCAAGGACCTTGATTATAGTAGAAGTTATTTTCTTGTTTATCTCGTAGAAAGTTTATTCTTAAGAAGTTTGTTACAACTTATGTTGTTATTTTAAGGCCTAAATCTAGTTGGGTAATATGTTATAAATAGCGTTGTAACCTAGTTTTAGGAAGCTAGCGGTTTTAGAAAGATGTAGTCTTTAGGGTTACACATGTGTGAAACACCCAGTTATGGAATGGTCAGCGATTTGTACCTTGAAGTCTATATGCAAGAGGGTGATTTTACTCACTCGAGCGTGAAGCAATGAGTGTGGTTGTGTCATGGAAGAAGTTGTGAAGCAATTTCAAGTTTGGTTTGTGTCACTTGGTGACTAGTTTATATTGTGTTTGAAGTGTGGTATCTTGAACTGTTTTAGTTGTGTTAGAGTGAGGTATACCCAGTGATTGCGTTAGGAGCGAGTTGATGCGATTCTTGATGTGATAGTAGATGATAGACATCATTGGGTGATTGGAAGTAGCGGAGGTTCTCATATCTAAGTCGGTATCTTAGGTAGAAAGGTCATTGGGTAGTCTAATTAAGTGAGGGTGTAAGCAATTGGTTTTCTCAAATGTCTGCTGATAGTGAACTTCATTCATGGCTTGGTATGCTCCAGATGTAGGTTGGTTAGAACGGAACTAGGTTAACAATTCCTTGTGTTCTTTTTTTTTTGTTTCTGTTTAATTGTAACTCTACCTTGTCTATTTAATGTCGGATCGATGTCACGACATCTGAGTGCTTAGAACCGAAATTTCAATTGGTATCAAAGTAGGCATCTTATGCATTTCTAGATGAGTTTATGGAGGACACTACGGTTGTGCACAAGGTAGAAGATTATTTGAACAAGGAGCGTTCATATTGTATGGTCTCTAAAGTGGAGGATGGACATATTTGTGGATTGTTTGAACAAGGAGTGTTCATATTGTATGGTCCCAGAAGTGGATGATCGACATTTATGGAGAACTAGACCAGACTGGTGTGAGTACGATGAGGCGACTTTGAGAATTTTGTATCGCAAATGTGCGGATAGCAAGAGTCGCCACCGACTTTTCTTTTATCCAATTAAGGGAAGGTAAAAAGTACAGAAAAAGACCTTCGTTAGATTCTGAGTAAGGGAGAAGGTTATGAAAAGTGAAGGTATTAGCACCCGTTTCCATCCGTAGTTATCTACGGGCTCTTAGTTGCTCTTAGATCACTTTTGAATATTTGTGCTTTCTGTGTGTTTGACAAAAATGTTTTGAAAAGGCATTTCGCTTTTAATTTGTAATGATTCATGTAGGAATGTATACAAAGTGTTCGGAAATGTTTTTGTTTTGAAAAGAGTTTGAAGTTGACAAAGGTGTGAGGTGTGAAAAGTATTTGATTTGAGCAAGAAACTAAAAGTCTTATTACCTACTCAGAGTTGGTCGTTTTCGTATTATTTTACGTTCCTTTGGAATAGCGCTATCCATATCATTAGTTGGTAGGTAACCCTATTCGTTGGATGTAAGTGGGACATTCGAAGGGACATCGTATGGTCATAGAAGGCAACTTGTAGGAAGTATCCTATCACATTCGAAGGGACTATCATCATTTTCGTAGGCGGCAATCGACGGTCAAGATCATGTATTCGTAGGAGACATCGTGGGTCTATGATCTTTGTATCGAAGGGACTATGATGATTTGTTTTGAAGGCAACGGTGCTAGAATACCTCTACGTTCGAGGGACTTGACCATTTGAATTCGCAAAGCAACGAGAGAGAATTACCCTAAGGGGTGCATGTGTGAAAAGAGTGTGTTGATTTCAGATATGTTTATCTTGAATTTATAAGTGATCTATGTCCGATTTTTAATCTTGCCATACACGCCTAATTACTAGCAGTTTATAGGGTGCAGAAATTAAATTGAGGAAAGTAAAGTGCGGAAAGATTAATCCTACGCTATTACATGGCTTTGGGGAAGATACATAATTGAAAGTGCGGAAAATAAAAGTCCTAATTAAACTATTACATCCCATGAGCAATTACATAATTGAAAAGCGATAAAATTGTCAAAGCGGTATAACACGTGAAAAGATGCGAAATTGGAAAAGCGGAAGAAAATTGCATAAGAGGAAGTAAAAATAAGCATTTTTAAATGAGAAACTTTTTTTGTGTTAGTGATGACATTAATATGATAAAATAATTTTAGGGTAATTTTTGGAATTGATTTGATAATTTAAAAACAATTAAAAGCCATTTAAACGATTAATTAGCAATTAAATTAAATATGCATGCAAAAATAATAATTTTAATTTTAAAAATTAAATAAGCATTTTTCTGATGAGTATGGAAAAAATAAATATTTTTGGTGTTTTTTAAATGCATGATAAAAAATATAGAAGATAAAATAAAATGCATGGAAAATATTAAAGAAAAATATAGAAAATATGAAAATATATGTTAGTTTGTAAAGAAGCAAAAATAAATGGTCCTGCCAGGGATCGAACCGGTGACCTCTTGGATGAAAACACGCGCCCCTTGCCTTACCACTAGACCAAAGCGCATTTGGTGTTATGAAATTGAAACGGAGCGTTTTTATACGAATTCGATTTCTGGAAACCCAGAACACGCGCGAAGATCTTCATCTTCTCCATTTGAATTCTTGAAAAGTTAGCGTCGGCTTCCTTAGACGATATGACTCCTGCAATTTCCAAAATCTCATACAAGTAATATAAATGAATTGTGAGTACATGAATCGATTGCAAATAACATTCTAAACACGATGGTGGTGGTCTTTTGGTCCAATTTAACCGGTTTAGGGAACCCCAATTTGGTTGGAGAACCCTAATCATGATAATTAGTGTTTCGAGGCATGGAAATGCAATTAAATCATCGGAAAGTTTCCAAGTTTTAGTTCTAAACACAAAACAAACAACAAAACATGTTAAAATGCATGAGAATTGAAAATCAATTTTGGAAAAAGTTTGACAAACCGATTAGTTTCTCGATTTTGATGGTTTTGAGGTTTGTAAAGTCTGGATGGTTCTAAAGACTCGAGGAGTGTGATGGAATGCTTAAAATCGTGAAACAAGCTAGAACCAAGGTTTCTAGTGACTTGTAGTGCAGTTTTTGAGTTTAGGTTAGGGTTCTTGAGGCAATTTTTCTGTTCTTTCTTGTGTGATATGCATTGTATATTTATAATGGATGAAAATTGAGCTGATTTGAGGAACAAATAATCATCAATCAATGCAAAGATTATTTGATTTTGTACAAAATCAAATCTTATCTTTTGATCAATTTTCATCAATTCCTTGCCAAATCAAAACCAATTTCGAAATTGTGACTTTTAGGAGTTGCTTGGACCTCAAGGATGAGAGAAAAATCAATTAGCATTTAATTTTGATTTTATACCTTATTTTTTAATTTAATTTGTATTTAAATGAATAAAATCCAAATTAAATAGAAAAATAAAGCTAAAATTCGTGGCATTGGGCTTGGATGTTCCAAATTGTCTAAGGAACAAGTTTGAATGAAGAAAACTAGGCCCATTGCAAAATTTTGGATTTTCACAAGTATTTCTCTTTGTGCACTTCTTCAAAATGCCCAACTTGTGCAAGGTGTAATTTGCTCAATTTTCCACATTTTGAGTGTTCTTGGACTTTTAGAAAGCTAAGCGTCCTCTAACCAACCTATTTGGTTTCATCTCAATTGGAGTTTCCATGCTCAATAAATCTTCAAAACAAAAGTTGACTTTTGTTGACTTTGAAAAGGACACGTAATGTTTTGATCCATACCTTCCAAATGAAGCATTTTTGAACATTCTTGTGAGACATGAAGTTGTAGAGAATTGAATTTCCGAAATGAGAGGTGGTGGAAAACTTTACGAAAGTATGAAGAAGTTATGTCGGTCAAAGTTGATTGACTTTTCCTGAAAAACCCTAATTTGGAAAGTTTGACTTTTGAGCAAATCTTGAGTTTTCTTGATGAATCATGGTCAAAATGAGGATGTTGACCAAAATCGGGATTTGTTGTATGTTGACCACAGTTGGCTTTTGCCCAATACAACTAATTTTCAACCATCTAAGCAATTGCACGAGGAAACTTGACTTGTGAGGCTTGAAACTTGACATGGAGAATATTTGAAGCATATGAGGCATGATGACCATTGGAGATGTTGGAAGTCCATCTGGATCGTGGATTGCCAAACCCTAGTTTGGGTTGATATTCTAGGAGAGGTTTGTCTGATCGCCCTTGAGGAATCCTGAGTATGGATGTATGAAATGTCTTGAAGTAGGAGGGAAAATTTGGGGTATGACAGTGCCCATTCAATCTTCTTGTATGCAGGAAGGGCTAGATTGGTATGCTCACCTTTTGTGACACAGGTAGAAGATGATTGAACACTCAGTACACAATTTGCACTTCGGTGATGGATGATGTGTGGAGAATGGGCTACAGATGCCATTTGGAGACTTATTTGGGAATGAGTCGTCACGCTAGACTCGGGATTGTTGTTTGAATAGGAGAACCGGCGGAGATGGGCTTAAGATGCCATCTGGAAAGATCGATCTTTGAGGAGTGAGCCGTACACTAGGCTCGATAGATGTTCGGGAGTGAAAGATGGGCTTAAGATGCCATCTAGAGGGAGTCGTGCGTAGACTTCGTGCTCATTTTTGAATGAAGTTATTGGTTTGTATTGGTTTTAACCAAATATGCAGCGATTCGAAAGTGGAGAATGTTGACAAGTAGTCGGGATGGGCTTAAGATGCCATCCAGGCAAAATAAATACATTAGACTCTGTAGTTGTTGTTGATAATAAGAGAGTCGAGAATACATCTTCGTGTTGATTACTACGGGGGATAATAGTTGGCAAAATATGGATAGCTTCCTGTTGTGCTTGGTTATTGATCAATGCACATTATCGGAGGACATGTGATCGTTCGATAATTTTCGTCGGCTTGGTATTAATCACGGATGCATTGGTCGGACAACTAGGGCGATCGTTCGAATAATTTTCCCATCGCTTGGGCATTAATCACAGACCCGTTGTGGGAGGACAACTAGGCGATCGTTAGAATAGTTTTCCGTCGGCTTTGGGCATTAATCACAGGACCGTTGTTGGAGAACAACTAGGGCGATCGTTCAAATAGTTTTCCGTCGGCTTGGGCATTAATCTGGACTGTTTGTTTTGAGTGATTTTCACTGTTTTTGAAAGAAAAAAACAAGAGAAACTTTGATAGAATATTGTTAGTTTTATGCAAGTATGATGCATGACAATGTTTATGAATGACATATGCATATATTATGGCTTCTGGTAATGTATGAATGATAGATGTTGTGGTATTTCAAAACATATCCATCTTGAAGAAGATGTGGATGCTACTTTGGAGATTTCGACGTTTGGGGATGAAGCAGATGAAACCACGAGAAGAAAGGTAACTTTGATTCCTCCGATGCACTATCTGACCAAGTCTTGAGCCTAGATATTGTTGAGGATGGTAGAGATCGAGAGACGCGCTGTTGAGGATCTTGTGCATAGACCACCATTGGGGAGCATCTACAGGGTACTCTGGGGATCCTCGTGAGATCTTCGGGAGTGTTTGAAAAGTTCTTTGGAGGGTTAGAAGGATGCAGGCCGTCGGAAATCTCTGGCTGGGGAATAAAAGATGTAGGTTTCCTCCGATGCACTATCTGACCAAGTTTTGAGTCTGGATATTGCTATTGCCGGGGAAATGATGATTGCTTAGAGATATTCTATTTGGGGATACCTACTGCTTAGTGTTCTTGCAGGCCGATGTAACATGGTTTAGTTGAGTGAAATCTCTACTAGGAACTAACGTATACTCGTTGGGGAGGGTTTGTAATGAGTGATATCTGTGGGGATCATGCTCTGCGGGGAAAAATGTCTTGGTGACTTCGTCGTCATCTCAATTCTGGAGACTGTAGTAATAGATTTTATTGTGGATGCATATCATTCAAAAGCAAGCGTTGGACTTTATGCAAGCGACAACGGTGAAAATTGTAAAGAAACTTGTATTTATTTGAAATGTGGTATGTGATGGTTTGTACACAAGAAGGTAAAAGCTGTCTTGAAACAATCTCGTTAAGTTCAAACTATGCTAGTACTCATATATTTCGACTATCTCATCTCCTTCTGTGCGGTGAAAGTGAGTAGTGATCTTCGCCATTTGAACCTTGAATGCGATGGTAGTCTGCGGAAGTAGGTGATCCGGCCGAGACATAGTCGTGCGCTTGAATCCACAACTTTTGCCTAGACCGCCTTTCGGGTTTTAGGTCTCCGGGATACCCTTTTTGCCCAAACGCATTTTCGGGTTTCGACTTGCCGGGTGTACATTTTTATATATATCCTTAACTTTTGCTCGAACCCTTTTGGTTCACGAGATGCCCTTATTTTGCCTAGGCGATCGACCTAGCGGGTCTCTTTATCGTAGTATTTTTTACTATGTCTGCGTTCATAGGGTGTGGGAAGTCTTCACCATCCATGGTGCTAAGTATCATAGCTCCGTGAGGAAAATATTGTCTTGATTACAAATGGTACCTCATAGGTGGGAGTCCATTTGCCCACGGATCACCTTGTGGAAGAATGATGCGCGACTACTAGATCACGACTTGGTAGACTCGGTGCTTGGCCTTCTTGTTAAATGCTCGATCATCCGTTTACGATAGATACATCCATGGCACATGGATGCGGTCGTTCTCATCAATCAAGTTAATCGATCAAGGCGAGTTTGGATCCAATCATCTTAGCCTTACTCGCGTCTGGAGGACTCGGGTTGAGGTATCGAACCTCGATGGGTGGGGCCCTTCCATACCGTATACAAGAGAAAGGGGTTGTATGTCCATCTTGTGGTGCGATAACCATGAAGAGCAAATGGTAACATCTCATGCCAATCTTTGTAAGTCACTTTCATCTTACGTATAATCTTCTTAATGTTCTTGTTGCGGCTTCCACGCCATTCATCTTAGGCCGATAAGGTAAAGAGTTGTGATGCTTGATCTTGAATGCGTCGTGAGAGTTCGTTGATCATCTTGTTGTTGATATTAGAACCGTTATCTGTGATAATCATTTCAGGAGTGCCATACCGACGGATAAGATTATGCTTGACGTCGAGCCACACATTCTTGGTAACGGATCTGAATGAAGGCATCTCTACCCACTTGGTGAAATAGTCAATTTCCACAGGATGAAGCGGTGTTCATTGGAAGCGTGGGCTTGATTTCTCCATCATTTTCAATGCCCACATTGCAAAAGGCCAAGGAGAAGTTAAAACATTGAGTCATAGAATGCGTGCACTTTGTGCATAAACCTAGCATTTGTGACAAGATCGAGCGTAGGTGACAATCGACTTCCATGGTGGACCAATAGTAACTTGTTCTCAAAATCTTCTTAGCCATTGTATGACCCTTTGAATGGGTACCAAATCTTATCGGTGTAACTCTTCCATGATACGTTCATTTTTCTAGTCTACCGGTAGATGGCCTAAGTCGTGGTTGTGTTTGTATAATATGTTCTTGAGGAAGAATTTGGCGAATCTCCTCAAGAACTTCTTATCACTGACAGATGCCCCTGCAGGATATTCCTGAGTCTCAAGATACCTTTTCACGTCGTAGTACCAAGGTTTCTCTTCTATGTCAAGCTCATAACAATATGCTGGTTCATCAAACTTCTCATGATGATCACGGGGAGCCTCGTTGTCCCATCGACCTTGAACATAGATGACATAGTAGTACTTAGCGTCAAGCGGATTCTCTTCTCGTGGAATGTGATTGAAGGCGATCTCTTCAATGTAGGGGATCAAACTCAAAACATGCTCTCGATATGGAATGAGATTCGGATGCTTCGTATCCGCTCGCCCTAATCATTGATCACTAAAGGCGAGTCTCCATACACTTGCAAAATTTGATTCTTAAGTCAATAGCGCTTTAATACCCATGATGCCGCTTAGTATTCGGCCATGTTGTTGGTGTAACTAAAACAATCGGTGAAAGGGTGTGCACATGAGGATGTAATGATGGCGCCAATGCCATTGCCAAGTGCGTTTGAGGCTCCATCAAAGACCATGGTCCATCGGGGTCCTTGTTGGGTCCTTCGTCTAGCGGCTCTTCACAATCTGTAACTAGTAAAACATCTTCATCCGGAAATTGAGCGCATAGACTAATAGTCATCTACGACGATGAGCCAAATGATCGGCTCTACACTTCCTTTGATCGCTTTAAAGAAGTATCTTTGGATGTCGTATTGGTCAAGATCATTTGCCATCTTGCTATTCTTCCGGAAGAGCTGGTTTCTCAAATATGTATTTTATCGGATCCATCTTAGAAATCCATAAGGTAGTGTGAGTCAACATATCTTGTCTTAGTCGTGACGACCAGTAGCCATTTGCAAGTTTTCTCAAATTTGTGGTATCTTGTTTCCTTGTCGGTAAACTTTTGCTAAGGTAGTATATTGCATACTCTTTTCGACCGGACTCATCATGTTGCCCCAACACACACCCCATTGAGTTCTAACACTTTATTAAGTACATGATAAGAGAGTCTTCCTTGATCGGCATCGGGATAGGAGGATTACGTGGTATTCCTTGATTTTGTCAAAAGCGATCAACGTGAATCCCCATTCCACTACTTGATCTTTCTTTAGTAACTTGAAGATTGGCTCACAAGTAGCGATTAAATGTGCAATGAATGGAAATGAAATTGATCGGCCGAAACCTCGACTTCCTTCTCGGCGGGGCGGCATTTCTTGAATAACTTTAACCTTGGCGGGGTCAACCTCAATACCTTTACTACTGACAACAAACCCTAGGAGTTTATCAGATCTGACTCCAAAGGTGCACTTTTTGGGATTAAGTCTCAATCTGTATTTCTTCAACCTATCAAATAGTTTCCGCAAATGATCGAGATGCTCTTCTTCTGTCTGTGATCGAGCTATCATTTCGTCGATGTAGACCTCTATCTCGTGATGAATCATGTCATGAAATAACGTCACCATAGCATGCTGATAAGTGGCGCCCGCGTTCTTTAGTCCAAATGGCATGACCTTGTAGCAGAAAGTGCCCCACTGTGTAACGAAAGTAGTCTTCTCCATGTCTTGAGGAGCCATTTTGATCGATTGTAACTTTGAAACCATCCATGAAGGAAAACCTTATCTTTGGCGGTGTTGTCAACGAACATCAATATGAGGAGTGGAAAATCGTCTTCGAGACTCGCTTTGTTCAAATTTCTATAATCACACACATCCATACTTTACCATCCTTCTTGAGCACGAGCACCACATTAGCACCCTTGTGGATAAGTATGACTAAAGCCGTTGAGCGCTTCATAACCACGCTTTGATTTTCTCTGACATCTCAGGACGCATGCGACGAACCTTCTGTTTCACTGGGAGAAAACCTTCTTTTGTCGGCAATCGGTGTACCACGATATCAATGTCTAAACCGGGCATGTCTTCGTATGACCAAGCAAAAACTTCGATATAGTCTCGTAGCATCTGAACCAATTTTTTGACGACATTCTCAAGACCGCTCCTATCTTGATCTCTTTTCTGTCTTTATCAGTACCCAAATTCACAACCTCAACTGGATCTTCGTGTGGTTGTATAACTCGTTCTTCTTGCTGTAGCAATCTGACAAGTTCTCCTGCCACTTCACAATCTTCCTCACCTTCGTCTTCGGCTTGGTAGATCGGATTATCGAAGTCATATTTAGCAATAGCATAGCTTGTTATCAACGAGATTGGTGTGATTACGCGATGTATCATTGGGTGTGTGTAAGAAACACATAGATTTTGAAGGGTGATAAAGTAAAAGAAAGAAAACAACAATTGAATGCAAAGTCCAACGATTTTATGGAATGAAAATATGCAAATGACGATAATAACCCTCAAACGAGCCATGATGCGGGCAAGCACTAGGCTTTAGAGTTTATTGTTCAAAATATAGAAAATACGAAAAGCAAAACAAAAACAAGAGCAATTACTCGTCTAAAGGAGATTGGTATAGCGTCTTGATCTTCCAATTCTTGGAGTCATTGTCGGGAGTTGGGAAGATCCATTTCTTTGCGATGTAAAGTCGATGTCATCATCTTCTATAGAATGGATTCCACTTTGGGCGTCTGGGAAAGGAAGTTGGCGGCACGTTCGCGGTGTATCATTTCGACCTTTGATGGTGAAGCCTAAACCGGTCTTGTCGATTTGAAAGGAAGATCGGTTGTCCCAAAATAATCTTGTTCCTTCTTCTAGCAATGAGCATCCTTGGTGAGGCCATCTAGGCGGAACTTTAGCAACCGGGAGTGGGGAGAGTCAACAAGCATGACTACGGGTATTGTTTCAAAATCTTGACAGGAGTCTCAAAGTATTCACCCTCCTCGGGAATCGTCGGAATATTTGTGATGGTGACCATGTATTCTTCTTCACCACATCTTGTAACAACCTTCCTTTCACGAATACTTGACGATGGGGGTAGAAATGTGGCTTTGCCCATGTATCCAAGGGCGTCCGAGTAGGCAAGAGTAAGGTGGACGGATGTCCATGACGAAGAAAGTAGAATCAAAGTGCAGGAACCAACTTTACTTGAAGAATGAGCTCTCCAAGTACTGTTCACTTAGAACCATCAAAAGCTCTCACAACTATGTCACTGGGTTTCAGAACTAATCCTTCAACATCAAGTCGGTCAAAAGCAGTCTTTGGTAGGATGTTCAAAGCAGAACCAGTATCCACCAAAACATGAGACAAGGTAATCTTGTTGCATTCAAGGAGAGAGCGTGCAAGGCTTTGTTGTGTTTCTTTCGGCATGGTCAAATCAACGATCGAGAAGCCTAGGCCGTTGTTGGAAGCCAGGCTAGCAATACACACTTCAAATTGATCAGTAGTAGTGTCTTGCGGCACGTGAGCATTCTTCAGAAACTTCACCAAGGCGTTAGCATGAGCCTCAGAGCACAAGCGAAACAAGCATGGAGATCTTGGGCGGAGTTTGTCCCAGTTCCCACAACATTGTAGTCTCTTCTTGATAATCTTTAAATTTCCTCCATTTCTCGTTTGGAGGTGTCTTGATCTTCCTTTGGTACGTGGGCGGGGATGAGTCCTTTGGTTCTTTCCTCTAGCTTGCGGAATGGATTGAATAGGCGGAATGCTGTTTGGAGTTGCGATGTCTTTGGAGGAGAGATATCGGAGAGATACCCTTTCGGTTTGGTCACCTTACTTGATCGGTGATGTTGTCAATGTCGGGAATGGTGGCTTCATCATGATCTTCAATGGTTAGGGTCTTGCTTGGCGCCATGATAGTAAACATCGACTCCATAATTCCAAGGAATAGCTTTGTTGAGGAACATGGGCGGTCTTGGAGAAGTAATAATGAGAGGTGCCACTCAGGCACGAATCGATGAAATCCTTATAGTGTTAATATCAGCATAGTCCTCTGGGAAATCGTCACCCCATCCGGTTGCTTTAACATCTTCAATAGGAATTTTGTAGCTCTCAGGAACAGTATATTTCACCATGTAATCAAACTTTCCACTTGGCTTCCCAAGGTATCCCAGCGATGATCTTGACTTCATTCACATCTTCGATCTTCAGTTTCTTAGACATGTCTTCACACTCCATAGGTGGTTTCAGGAATAGTATCTCACGGTTATCCATCATGCCCTGAACACGTCTTCTCAACCAAGCACAACCATCAGGTGCAGATGGGCACCAACGGCAATTCTCTGGGCATCTGGTTGACAGGCTTGTAGCAAATTCTTCTTAACAGTCATCAGAGGAATGGTCAAGTCATCTATGTCAAAAATATAAGTATCCTCACCAACAATATTGGAACTTTTGTCATGGTTAGGCATAGGCGCGTTGATCACATTCGGAGTCTCAGCAGGAGGGTCAAACTCAATCGCTTAGCTTCAATCATCTTGAATCTTGTTCTTGAGCCCAACGGTTGTCGATCGTGCCCAGGCTATTGGAGTGGTAAGCACACTTAGCATTAGGATTGTATCTCGGAGAGAAGTGTTGACACTACGAGGAGGATCCTTCAATGTCGGCTCACACTTTCAACATGTGTTGCAAGGCTTGCAACAATGGCATGTTGATCTTAAATGCCTGTCTTGTGGCGTTTTGGCTACTGCATTGTCTCGTTAAGGTTATCTGATGTAGGATTGGAGATCACTGCCCCACCAGTTGAGCCGCGTGGGTCTTGGATCGACTTTTCGAACCACACAGTATTGGTTTCTTTCTTACCACAAAGATCTCTTCGCGACATTTGATGATGACTCTACATGAATCTTCCACTTTTGGTACCAGCTTGTCTAGCTCTCCTCATCAATATCGGCTCGGTGAATCCGGTGAAGAGTTTCAATCGGATGATTGAAAATGGACTGTCGGTGTTCCCATAAACATATCAACCAACTCCCTATTGGACAAGGGTGGTTGAACTCGCACTGCTAGATCTCTCATTTTGAGCATACTCCTTAAACTTCTCATCTCGACCCATAGACATGCTTTGTAGTTGCATGCAGTGGGTGTTAATTGACATTGTACTCATATTGTATGTAGAAAGCATCTAAATCACTCCAAGTCACGGATCTGGTCATTCTCTAGCGATAGTACCATTCCAATTGAGTTCGGACAAACTCACTTGAAAATAATGCATCCACAACTTTCGTCATCGGTGTGGGGTTGATCTTACGAACATAGGACTTGAATGTAGCCGGACAAGAAATGCCATCATACTTGGCAAAAGTTGGAACTTTGAACTTGGAGGAATCACCACGGGAACAAGACTCGGATCATCAAAATTCACCACGACATCTTGATTTTCCACGCATTCAAGCGGTCTTCAAGCTACTTGTCATCTTCATCATCTTGGTCATGATCATAGTGATCTTCTCGTCCTTCTCGAGCTCATGTTGTTGCCTCTTCATTGCCCTGACTCCCTCGGTCTTGACACTTTCTCGAGAGCTCTATCCGGCTAACCTTTAGGACCACCTTTGTAGCGTCTACCCATGTTGAGAACACCAACAACCTTCTTCTTTACGTTGATGAGCTTCTTCAATCTTCTTGGCCTTGGACCAAGCTAGTGAACATCTCACAGGCCCAGCATTACGAGCACGGAGATCTTTGGCATTTGTTCAAGAGCCATTTCGCTAAAATAAATAGCGTGAGAAAACCAATCTTCAATGTACACATTGAGATGTTATGCCATGATATCACGATGTTTATCGGATGCAATGCAATGTTTTCAAGGATCTTAAGGTTTAAATTTGTTAAACAAATACGAACAAACATTTATTAGTTCTCTTTATTCTTTTTCTTTTTAAGTACAAAGATAGTTCAAAACAATAAAAACATAAAATCTTAGAGCTCTAAGTCTCCATGGGCGCTTCCTCTTGGTGTCGAGGTAGGCGTTGATGTTTCGCTCCTCGTGAAGTAGCCGTCAGCACTTTCTTCTCACTTGCATAGCAGTGTCCCTTTCTTCTTTAAGTGAATCTAGGATCTCTTCAAGTCTTCAAAATCGGTAGGCATGTCGGGATGGAGAGCGATTGTAGGATCGTCACCTATAACAACGGGTTCCATAATTCGGTGAAAGCAGTGTGAATGGCATCATGAGGTTTTGAGCTCGAGCTCTGCACCATTTGAGGTAAGGTTCCCAAGGAATGGGTTTGATGCCCCAAAGTCTTGATATCGGTCTTCTTTACCATAAGCGTGTATGACAAATCGGTGATTACGGAGATCGTGATTGTAGAACACAATCTTGGAGAGTATATCATGGACCATCTCTTGAGCCAAACCAAACCGATAGAGCTAGAGAAGGGTTGTGTAATACCTCCCCTTATACCAAGGAGTGGTACATTAGGAATTCTCCACAATGCTCAATGAATGTGAAGTCCTTTGAGAGAAAAGATTCCAACGATATAGAATGAGAGAGTGACATTAGTCTTTGAGACCACTTCATCCTTTGTTCATTCTTAAGCGATGGAGGAAGGTCGAAATAAACCACACGGAAAGTAGCGGTATGCAACACATGAGAGTTCCTTGTCTTTTGATAGTACGAGTGTGGAGATGTAGGATATCTCCAGTAAGGTAGGCATGGGATTGGGTAGAAATAACTTGATAGCATTGACATCTATGAATTGATCCGAGTTAGGAAATAAAACCAAACCATACATTAGCAAGGCCACAATGTCTTGAATGCATGGAAACTCATAACTTTGAGGAACTTCTCGGGCTTAATTAAGAACTTGCAAGTGAACCCTTAACTCCGCTTCTTGTTTCCCAATTGGCTTCAATGTCGGCGCTTAAGATGTAAAGGATGCAATGTCTTCGTACTTAGGAACCTTTTCTAAACCGGTGAATGGCATTTGGTCATAGGTACCCAGTAGCAAGAGAACTCTTCGGTAGGAACTAGCGATAATCAGAATGTAAAGCAATGGTGTTTCGGATCGAAGAAGCTGGAATAAGGCGTGCATCATATCTTCTTCAAAACCGGAGCTAACCAAGTCAAGTAAATAACCATGTATTTTGATGAGCTGGGCATGATCGAATCTCTGAAACCAATTCTTTGGTGAGAAGGTATACCCATGAAGTTGATTCGGATAGTCTTTCTAGAAGCCATAATCCCTACAAAACAAAGATAAATCCCTAGGTCCTTGAAATAGTTAGAGATGATATGCAATGTTATGATGTCATGATGTCATGTTTAACACACAAACAATTCACACAATGAGCCTAGGTTTAAGGCTTGCATGAGGTATAGGTGACCCACAAAAGTTTGAGTTGGTTCATCATGTCTATAATAGTAACCGGGTTCTAGGAATCTCACATCATTGATCTTCTCTTAGGCGTTTATTTCATCGACTGAAGTGGTCGACCAAAATATCCCAAAGTCGATCTTAATAGCGGCATCGGTATCAACCAACCTCGGTCTACACAAAAGCCGGCCATCTCACTACCTTCTAATGGCCAAGATGGGTCAATTAAGGTTCTAAAAGTTTAGTTAGTGCTTGATGACACCACAGAAGCCAAATACTATCCTCAACTTGGGAATGAAGTGTCGGGACATCCAAAGTGTCACACTAACGTAGCCATCATGTTGACCGTTTGATATCTCGTCCTAGATCATGACGATTTATTGCTACTTACCTAAAAGAAACCCGGATCGGTGTAGGATCCCCACAAATATAATACCCAAGCAACCCTTAAAGATAAAGCAAGCAAGTCAAACAGAATGCAATAAAGGTGAGAAATCCCTAGGCATTCTCTCTTTAGTGTCTCCCAGCAAGTCTTGATTACATGTCTGATGAACAACTTTGAGAATTTTGTATCGCAAATGTGCGGATAGCAAAGTCGCCACCGACTTTTCTTTTATCTAATTAAGGGAAGGTAAAGTACAGAAAAAAAGACCTTCGTTAGATTAGTAAGGGAGAAGGTTATGAAAGGAAGGTATTAGCACTCCTCTTCCATCCGTAGTTATCTAGGACTCTTAGTTGCTCTTAGATCACTTTTAAAATTTGTGCTACGTGTGTTTGACAAAATGTTTTGAAAAGGCATTTCGCTTTGACTTTGTAATGATTCATGTAGGAATGTATACAAAGTGTTCGGAAATGTTTTTGTTTTGAAAAGAGTTTGAACTTTGACAAAAGTGTGAGGTGTGAAAAGTATTTGATTTGAGCAAGCAACTAAAAGTCTTATTACCTACTGAATTGGTGGTTTTCGTATTATTTTACGTTCCTTTGGAATAGCGTTATCCATACCATTAGTTGGTAGGTAACCCTATTCGTTGGATGTAAGCGGGACATTCAAAGGGACATCGTATGGTCATAGAAGGCAACTTGTAGGAAGTATCCTAACACATTCGAAGGTCTATCATCATTTTCGTGGCGACAATCGAGGTCAAGATCATGTATTCGTAGGCGACATCGTGGGTCTATGATCTTTATCGAAGGGACTATGATGATTTGTTTTGAAGGCAGCGATGCTATAATACATCTCGTTAGGGACTTGACCATTTGATGCAAAACAGCGAGAGAATTACCTAAGGGGTGCATATGTGAAAGAGTGTGTTGATTTGAATATGTTTATCTTGAAGTTATAAGTGATCTAAGTCCGATTTTTAATCTTGCCATACCTTAGTACTAGCAGGTTTATAGGGTGCGAAATTAAATTGCGGAAAGTAAAGTGGAAAGATAAATCCTACGCTATTACATGGCTTTGGGGCGAGATACATAATTGAAAGTGGAAATAAAATTCCTAATTAAACTATTATAGGCAATTACATAATGAAAAAGAAAAGGATAAAAATTGTCAGAAACAGTATAACACATGAAAAGATCTGAATCAGACGGAAGAATTGCATAAAGGAAAATGTTAGTAAAAATAAGCATTTTAAATGAGAAAAAGTTTGTGTTAGTGATGACATTAATATGACAAAATAATTTTTTGGTAATTTTTGGAATTGATTTGATAATTTAAAAACAATTAAAAGCCATTTAAACGATTAATTAGCAATTAAATTAAATATGCATGCAAAAATAATAATTTTAATTTTAAAAATTAAATAAGCATTTTTCTGATGAGTATGCAAAAAATAAATATTTTGGGTGTTTTTTAAATGCATGATAAAAAATATAGAAGATAAAATAAAATGCATGGAAAATATTAAAGAAAAATATAGAAAATATGAAAATATATGTTAGTTTGTAAAAAAGTAAAAATAAATGGTCCTTCCAGGGATCGAACCGGTGACCTCTTGGATGACTCTGGCGCCCCTTTGCCTTACCACTAGACCAAGCGCATTTGGTGTTATGAAATTGAAGCAAACATTTTTATCTGATCGATTTGGAAACCCGAGAACACGTCACGAAGATCTTCATCTTCTCCATTTGAATTTTTGAAAAGTTAGCGTCGGCTTCCTTCGACGCTATGACCCCTAATTTCAAAATCATACAAGTAATATAAATGAATTGTGAGTACATGAATCGATTGCAAATAACATTCTAAACACGATGGTGGTGGTCTTTTGGTCGATTATCGGTTAGGAAACCAATTTGGTTCGAGAAAACCCTAATCATGATAATTAAGTGTTTGAGCCATGGAAATGCAATTAAATCATCGAGAAAGTTTCCAAGTTTCGATTCTAAACACAAAACAAACAACAAAACATGTTAAATGCATGAGAATTGAAAATCGATTTTGGAAAAAAGTTTGACAAACCGAATTCGGATTTCTCAATTCTTGATGGTTTTGAAGTTTGTAAAGATGCGGATGGATTCTAAAGACTCAAGGAGTGTGATGGAATGCTTAAATCGTGAAAGACTAGAACCAAGGCTGCTAGTGACTTGTAGTGCCGGGTTTTTGAGTTTAGGTTAGGGTTCTTGAGGCAATTTTATGTTCTTTCTTGTGTGATATGCATTGTATATTTATAATGGATGAAAATTGGTGATTTGAGGAACAAATAATCATCAATCAATGCAAAGATTATTTGATTTTGTACAAAATCAAATCTTATCTTTTGATCAATTTTCATCAATTCCTTGCCAAATCAAAACCAATTTCGAAATTGACAGACTTTTAGGAGTTGCTTGGACCTCAAGGATGAGAGAAAAATCAATTTGCATTTAATTTGGTTTATACCTTATTTTGTATTTAAATGAATAAAATCAAATTAAATAAATAAAGCTAAAATTTGTGGCATTGGACTTGGATGTTCCAAATGTCTAAGGAACAAGTTTGAATGAAAGAAACTAGGCCCATTTGCAAAATTTTGGATTTTTCAAGTATTTCTCTTTATGCACTTCTTCAAAATGCCCAACTTGCAAGGTGTAATTTGCTCAATTTTCCACATTTTGAGTGTTCTTGGACTTTTGAAAGCTCTAAGCGTCCTCTAACCAACCTATTTAGTTTCATCTCAATTGGAGTTTCATGCTCAATAAATCTTCAAAATAGAAATTGACTTTTGTTGACTTTGAAAAGGACTGTAATGTTTTGATCCATACCTTCCAAATGAAGCATTTTTGAACATTCTTGTGAGACATGAAGTTGTAGAGAATTGAATTTCCTTCAAAATGAAGATGGAAAAATTTACGAGAAAGTATGAAGAAGTTATGCTCGGTCAAAGTTCGATTGACTTTTCGAAAAAACCCTAATTTGGAAAGTTTGACTTTTGAGGCAAATCTTGAGTTTTCTTGATGAATCATGATCAACCCTTGATCAAATGATGAATGTAACTTCAAAATGAGGATGTTGACCAAAAATCGGAAGTTTGACCATGTTGACCACAGTTGACTTTTTGTAATCTGTTGATTATCAACCATCGAAGCGATTGCACGAGGAAACTTGACTTGTGAGGCTTGAAACTTGACATGGAGAATCTTTCAAGCATATGAGGCATGATGACCATTGGAGATGTTGGAAGTCCATCTGGATCGTGGATTGCCAAATCCTAGTTTGGGTTGATTGTCAGAGAGGTTTGTCGATGAACCCTTGAGGAATCCTGAGTATGGATGTAAATGTCTTGAGAAGTAGGAGGGAAAATTTTGGGGTATGACAGGCAGCAAGAACTTGTACCTTCTTGAAGAAAGAAGATAAAGATCTTGGACAAGAAAGTTAAATTAAAAAACTTCATGCGGGAGTGAAGATTTTGGATTGAATTAAATCTATATTCAACAGAGATGAGGTTGTCAAAACAACTTCATGCGGAGTGAAGGCATTTATAAGGTAAATTATGTGCTTTGTGTTTCCATATTGGTTGGGTTATTGTATGGTTGATTTATTTTCAATCGCATGTGTTATTCTTCAAGTGAATTAGGAGTAAGCATTATGTACATTTTGTTGAAGTATGGCTATATACGCTACATAGCCTCCGATGCAACCCTAAAGTGAAATAAGGATCTAGGGTTATTTTTATTCAATAGAATATTAAGCAGGGTTCTTATAACCTATTAAAAGTGTCACGATACTTGAGTTTTTCTCAATTCTACTCATCAAGACATTTAGTAATAGAGTTGATAGTATCAATTCATCAATGATTCTCATATACATGCAGAGTTAAAACCTTGAATATTAGGGATGATGAGTTCCAGGAGATGGAATCGATGTTCTATAGGATGTTAGAACTTTACTCTTGGTATGCGACTACCGGTTGAAGCAGATGTTACGGGTCTAACAAACAGTGTGAGTACATATTTAAGAACCTTCTCACGATCTAGAAGAGGATACATGCAACATTAGTTGACGGAGACGGGATCAATAGGTTATTATACTCCAGTTGTCGGTTTGTTTCTGACCCTAAGCTTATGGAGTGTCAAATTAAAGCTCAACATGAGAAAGACTCATAAAGGTACTTCCTTGGTCCCTTTATGTGTTATCAATATGGGTTATATGCGGGTACATTCTTTTTCAAAGGAACCGAGATATGTGGAGATTATTCAATATATAACGATTTTGGAGTTGAATATTGTATCTCACCACGTTGAAATATGATCATGATGTTGAATACCTAAATATTATCCTTAAAGGTATTGTCAATAAGAATCAATGAACTCAAATGCGTTGAAGAATAGAAATATATATATATATATATATATATATATATATATATATATTCCATAATCAAGTTTGTTCAGAAACCTAGCTTAGGAATCTCTTCTACAAGTAAAGACTATGGCATCCATCATCTCAAAATCGGAATGAGAGTTAGAAGAAAACATTGAGGCGTGGATCATATTTTCCTTAATATGTAAATTGTTTGGATGTAAAGGCGATAGTTTCGATGCTTGTGTTCCCCCAAGTGTTGTGAATAAGGAATTATGGATGTTACCCCAAAATCATAATGGATGATGTTGTATCGGATGTCAAAACATCATCTTAAAGTCTTTAATTATTGAAAGTTGTATTGTTGCGGAGTAAATATAAGTGTGAAGATGTAATCGGTCGGGATGATCAGTGTGAGTGGTTAATTTTAGCGACTAATTGGAGGTACTTAGGCGAGACTAGTACTTATTAGAATGTGACCCTAAATGCAAAATTCATGAACTCTGTCCAGGGCGGTATCTATATGAAGAATTCATGGCCTAGTGTGGACTAAAGTTCACTATTATCTTCCTGAAGTCAGGATGTGGCAATGTTATTTAATTGATTATTTGATGGTGATTCAACTAAGGAGATGCATCAGGATCTTTGTCAAAATATCTTGATGGGATTTGGATATTTGTGATAAATATATGGAAATATAGATAAGAAAGAGACAAAGAATGTGATGTATAGAAGAGATGTTCTACATGTGGTTGTAACATCACAATTGTTGAACACCGAGAGATTGAAGAAAGATGATAAGGTCGAGACTTATCTCTTGAAGACTTATAATTAGTTATACACATAATTAACAAGAGGTTTCTTCTATTACAAGTTATAGAGTGTGGCAATCTGAATCTTGTGAAACAAGAAAACTAGGATTCCTAATTTGGAAGCGTGGAAAATTTCAAATAAGAATACTTAGTATGAGGACCAACATCAAATATGTCCTTATTTTGTGCATCTCAAGGGGTAAGGGGTATTGAGATCGGCAAAGACAATGTAATTATGCTTCTAATCATATGGAAAGTTTTTTAAGACAAATCTTTTCAAGCGGAAGAACAATGTCGAACAACAAGTCGGGACATATCTCAAGACATGTTTATCCTTAAAGAACAACAAGGATAGTTCTTAAACTTTTCATCTAAGACATGTATTGATGGTGTATCACGTGTTCTAACAGAGACATGTTTTAAATTGTCATTTCAAAATAAATAGGTTGTATTAAAAGGCATTCATTGCCTTCATCCGTCTGCAATTCACTATTTGTGGTTCTTATTGAAGTAGTGTTTCTTAACCAAGACAATTGTTACGATTATAGGTTCATTATTTTAGTTGCACAAGTATTTAGAGTGTCTTTTGTTTCTTTTCTTCCCTTCACTTTTTTTATGTGTCTTGGTTTGTCTTACTCTCATGTCCTTCATTCGGATATGGGTAAGTTAAGTATGTGAAGGTTTGTTTGTCATGTGGCTTTTCGAGGACGTTCTTAAGTTTGAGGTCAATCTTTGAAACTTTTTTGCAAAGATATTGAATAGGATATCCTATTAGGGTTTGTTGGTTCTTGCATTTTACTGCGAAATATTTTTATTCGTGTCTTGTTTCGAGTTATGAACATAAAATTTATATTGTGTTGAGTTATCCAATCTGGAGGTATGGTTCTCTATGTCTGTAAATGGATAGTTCAAGTGTTTGTTTCTATTAGTGAGTTTCCTCTTGTGCTCCAAAAGAGGATGTTGTGTCAATCTGTATCGTAGCATAGTTCTCAGTTTGAGGGGGAGTATTTAGTATCTTCTTCCTCATGTGCATCATGGCCTCAATATTTCTCCTTCTTTGTGAAGGTGGTGCCTATGATATTATGTTTCATGTGCTATAGTGAGTTCTCCTTCAACAAGCCTTTGTCTTATTATGACTAAAAATAAGGAGAAGTGGTTATGTTATGCTATCTAGAAGAGCAACTTTTAGGAGAGGAACTTTGTGTGATCTAATTTTGCCCTTAAAGAGAGAGAACATGAGTTGGACACTGTAAGAAAGATGTCCTAGTATGATGTTTCAACATCATAAAAGAAGACTCAAGAAGCGTCACTTGTAAAGTTTGAAATATCATAGCGATGACTAGAAGACTTCTAAATTGCACTCTTGTAATAAAATTTTTAAATCCTTGTATATTTAATTATGTTTCTATAATACAAAGGTTATGTAAATTAGTTTTAGACAAAATAAGCCAAGGGGATATTGTTGATTTGCTATTTTTAGGATTGGCTTTATGTTTAGTAAAACTAATTTAAACAATAGGTTAAATAGGATTTATAACTTGAAGGAAAAGCGGTTGAAGTTCTATTTAATGGAGAAACATGTTGTGTTGAAAGGTTTAACATCTTGAATAGCATGTCATATGAGATGTCGAGACACGGACATCGGATATCACTTTAAAAAATTGTTAAGTTTATTACAGGTTCTATTTAATTAGAGCGAGAATATTAGAATATTATGCATCTTATGTAAGCATGACTTTGAAGGCATATGTGAAGGTCCAAGAGCTAAGGAGAAAGATCGGCAGGACCTTGATTGTAGCGAGAAGTTATCCGTTTATTTATCTCGTAAGTTTATTCTGCTATGAGACTACAACTTATGTTGTTATTTTGAAGGCCCAAATCAGTTGGGTAATAAGTTATAAATAAGCACACTTTTAACCTAATTTTAGGAAGCTAATCGGTTTTAGAAATATGTAGTCTTTAGGGTTAGCCATGCAAGTGAACCACGGGTTGTGGGATGGTCAGCGATTTGTACCCTCGAAGCCCATAGGCAAGAGGTTATTTTCCTTTCAGGAAGATGTGAAGAAATGAGTGTGGTTGTGTCCTTGGAAGAAGTTGTGAAGAAATTCAAGTTTGGTTTATGTCACTTGGTGACTAGTTTATATTTGTTTGAAGTGTGGTATCTTCAAAGCGATTTAGATGTGTTTGGGTGTGGTCTCCAACCTAATTGTGTTAGGAGCCAGTAGTTGATGCAATTGACTTGTGTGATAGTAGGCGATAGACATCGAGGTGATTGGGTAAGCGAGAGGTTCTCATATATAAGTGTGGTATCTTAGGTAGAAGGTTCATTGGGTAGCCTAATTAAGTGATTAGTGTGGGTGGTTTCCTCCGAATCATTTGTTGATAATGAACTTCATTCACAACTTGTATGGCCCAGATGTAGGTTGGTAAGAACCTGGGGTTAACAATTCCTTATGTTCTATGTTTCATGCATTTTATTGTAACTACCTTGTTTTGTAATGTCGGACCGGATGTCATGACATCACAGTATGCCTAACGGTACAAAACAAAACTCTCTCAAACTCTCTCTTTAACCTTCTCATCAAAGTCAATTTTTTCTCAAACAATCAACACAAATCATCAAGCATTTGTTAATTACAACAACTAACATAATCAATCAACAGCAAAGATCTCGATCAAGCAAGTAAATGATTTAAATTTTTTAGAGTTTATGTAAATCGATTGAAATTAGTGAAATAGGAATTTAAATGTGTTTCTGCTTCTCGTGAAGAGAAGCAGGAGCTAATTTCCGGTTTCAAGGGATGGACAAAACCGAAACTTTATTTTTTGCATTTGCTAACTTTTAGTTCTTGATTCTATAGGAGATATGTATGAGCAAGCGTCATGTTTGAGGCATGGTCGGATTACACATCATGCTTCTTTGCAGAGAGAGAAGTTAGGCCACACGGGCTCCGAGGACTCAGGCAACATAGGTTCCGAGGAGTCAGGCCACACATGTTCCTTCAACATCCAGATAGGATATGTCCGAGGCACATTCTACTCCTTCCAATTACACCTTCCTTTCTTCCTCCGTACTGAGCGGGGTCTCCAATCCATCCTTTACCGCCTCATCATACCAGACAAACATCCTCTCCATCATCACCACAGCAGTTTTGAGGCGGGATCATGCTTCACTGGGAGGGGCCATATGAGGTGAGACACGATCTCACTGATACCACAGTACCGGTACTAGGGCACATTGGGACCAATTTGGTTATTTTGTACATTATTTTGTGGTCCTTAACAATGTCTTTTATTTAATTTGTATATTTATTCTAGTATTTTGTTTTAATTAGGTTTTTATTTAGTTTTGTTTAATATATATTATTTAACACTTTCACTCTTAATTGTAGTTTATTAACTAATTCTCCCAAGCTTGGATTCAGGGCACTTGAAGAGCTTTAGGGATGATTCTTTTGAAGATAATTTTGGAAGAGGAAGCATGCTACGGTCGGCTCATGATGCCGACATGACGCTCAGCGACTTAACAGCGCTCGGTAGCGTCTGCGGGAAGTCAGGAAAAAGGACACACCTTGGAGCCACCAACCCATCACTTCACCAGACCTTTTGGCTTAAAGGAAGCAAGAAACACATACCATCATTATCTTTTCATCTTGGAAAATCTAGGGCAAGTTTAGGAAAGAAAAACCAGCTTTTCTCTTGATTTTCTCATGTTCATCATCTCCAACAATCTTGAGAGCAAGGCAACCATGGAAATGAGTAGCTAAGCTCCTTTTGTGTCAAGATTAGAGGTAGTTGATCTTTATAGTATGTATTTCTTTTAATCCATTGGTGTATGAACATGGTTGATGATTAATATAGTTGAATATCTTTGTTCTTCATCTTTATGCTTTGAGTTTTGCTTGGAAAAGAATATTTCAAAGTGACCTAGGATATTCACCCTCTCATAAACAAATGCTAGGAATAGATTTGTGTGTTAGAGTTTACAAAATATTGAACTTAATGATTATCATGCTAATAGTTGTAGTGAGGAATCATGCAAGGATTAACATGATAACATTCACAATCTTGGTGGGAAATCTACAAGATTGAGAGGATATGTATTTGAAATCATCTATTATGTTCATCACTTGATTAAAATGAATATGTATGAAACTAGATCAATGAAACTAATCTTGACATGCCTTCTTAACTTGAAAACAATCTCAAACTCTCTCTAATCAAACTATAACTCTCTTTAAAGAATTAATTTAGTTGTTGTTTGAAACTCATGGTTCTAGTAGAGTAGATAACAAACCCTTTGGTTACATCATCTTAAAACATACTTTTCTATTGAAAGACTATAACATGCACCAATCCACAATGGAATCGATAATTAAAATACTTTGTTCACGGAAAAATCCTACAACACCACCGAGGTACCGGTGGGATTAAAACAGTAACTAGTAGAGACATAGGCAGCGGCACCGACAACAAAAGCACGAAGACACCACGGGTCCTTCATGTCTTTGGATGGGGCCTTCGAATTATATGTGATCACGCTTTATTCGACGTAGTTAGTATGGGATGACAGTGCGAAATTTCCATTTATGTTTCATTTATTAATATGTTATATTAAGTATAATATTATAAATTCTAACATTGAATTTTAAGTGTAGGATACTATACGAAGGTCATCAATCATGGGAGGAATATCGACAGTGACACCTCTCGAGCCATGGTTTGATGATCTATTGTGCATTCTGAGGTTGAGAGACTTGACCCTCTGGAAATAGCGTGGTCAACTAGGGGATGACCAACGCTTTTGTAGAGAGGTGGCACCGAGAGAGCGTCTTTGTTTCAATCTACCACCGAGAGAGTGTGGTTACCTTTGGGCCGGCGTTGCTTGTTTGCCACTGGGGATCGGAGGAAGCTTGGATCATGAAGTTGGAGAAAGCGAGGAGATTGACTATTGGTTGAGAGAATAGGGTGGCCGTGGAGGAGGCCACGGAGGAGGTTGATAATACGTGGCGACCACGTGAGATATAGTTGGTTGAAGATTATTTTGATCGGGGGGTTGCACGTGCACGAGCGGTTGATGGCGATCGAGTAGGTTACCCTTCACATATGGTATGCCATAGGCATACATCTTGTATATTGTTGGGACCGGATCTTTGTGGACATCGGTGCAACATAAACTAACATCATGTACCTTTGATTCTTTCTTGATTTAGAGTAGGTCGATGAGTGGGCCTGGGGTTGCTTGCTTGATTTACTTCTATACAAAGTTGATAGAGGCAACTAGGTGGAAGGCAGGGGAGGATCACCGGCGGCATGACTCTTTTAGCTGATATAAAAATTTCTCTTAGCTTCCTTTTTAATTATTTTGATTTGAAACACGATATAATTTTGATATTTGGGATGGATCCTACAACCTCCCCTACAAATTTGGGATGGTAATTTGTTGAGGTTATCTGAAGCGATGCCTCGTGCATGTATATATGGCAGCTCGAGAGGCAACCGGCGACACTTGTATGTATCGGGATGTTGGCTGAAGATTTTGATATATGAGATTGAGAAATGGAGTAATTGAGCTCGAAATGAAACAAGATTAATATTCGTGAGAACAAAAGTAGATATCACGATTCGAATGGGAGAAATGGCTCTTGAATGGACATATTAAAGTTCGAGGAAACTTGAATGGCGATTATAAAGATATATTTAAAAAGAAGCTTGAAGTGTTAACAAGATTGTGTACGTGAAATGAGTTCGGCGAAGGCGTCAAAAGCATTTGAAATTCAAGCGTGAGGCGGAGGATTGGAATTCAAATATATCTTGGAGCAGTTCGAGGCGTGGAAGCTGAGAAACGATTGATGCATATTGCGAGCGTGGCGAGAATCTTATAAGTCGAGACCGTTATGGTCAGTAGTATAAATAGAAGTCTTAATGTTAGGATTTAGGTGTGTCGTATCTATTGTACAAAATTGATAAACATTCAAAATACCACATGGCTAGGGAAGCAATGCTCGAACAATGTGCGTGTGATAGCACGAACCTTTATAATTCGATAAAACTCTTTATCTTTCGGTTTATCTTCATTTCCACATCAATGTATTTAAATACTTTTACATTCAATGTCATTTAACAATTTCTTGCATTTAAACACTTTTCTTCTACTTAGATCCTACGTTTCAAGAAACTCTTTTATATTCATGTCTTTACATTTAGGGCTTTTATATTAATGCTTTTACATTAAAGTCTTTACATTCAAAATCATTTACGTTTTGCATTTACACATTTCTTTGCAAATCGAAGTTCTACTCATTCAAGTCGGTTTTGTATTTCTTTACTTGATCATGTCATTAAGTTCTTTAACATCGTCGAATACATTGAACATCCATAAAACACTCTAAATACAAGTCTTAACAATGAATATTAGTTTGTTATTAAATTTATCAACGACCAATACCCCATAGGATCAATCTAGTCGATCCTGCAAGTTACCAAAGAGATTGAATAATAGTCATTAAGTTTATTCGATAGTTTGGAGGACTAGCGGTTGTTTTACTGAAATCCTTGTAAACACAAGATTATTTGGACGGATTGTGCATGAAGACATCCACTTGATTACCTCGCCGACCACCACGAGACGATAGCTTTTGATGAGGTTTCTCTGTTACAAGTTGGTTGGCATACGGTACTCAAAGTAGCGATTATATGCCGAGCGGAATGTCGCGGTTCGGGTTTACTCGAGATGATTCCTCGGCATCACTTTATCTTCTTCTCGGCGGTGTGAAGAGGAGGAGATGGATGAGATTTTGATGATCTTGAGAGTCATCTGGTCACCGAAGAATTCGGGAGTACCGTGGCTCTAGATGGCTACTGATTCGCATCGGTTACTATCATACCCCAATTTTGACCTAAGATACCACCTTACATATACATCCTTTGCATCACTAGGGTTCGAATAGAATAGATAGTGCGTGTGGCTTCAGAAGTCAAAGTTAGGGTTTCATCAAAATTCATTTGTTCAAGATATGGTCAATTAGGGTTTGAGTTTCCACTCACCTCAATTGATATATCTTAATCAATCATCAACATTTGATCTTCAAATTCCCAACTTTTTCTCATGATCTACCATGAATCGACCAATTAGGGTTTTGATCGAAGATAGTGAATCATTGACTTTCTGCTCAATGGAAGACCTATTTGCTTGAAGATTGATCTTAACATCTTCAATGCAACATCTTGACCTAATTTCTTGGTTCAAAACATTTACAAAGTCCATGTTTCTTCATCAAACAAATTGAACCATCGATGAAAATTCATTTTGCTCAAAAAGTCAAACTTTGACTTTTGGTCAACTTTTTCAAGACTAAACTTTTTCAATCATAAAAACATTTCAAATAATCCATCATGATCATAAAAAATCAAGAAATGTGAAAAAGTCAACAAAAATTCAAGATTTGAATTTTTTCTAACACTTAGAAAATTTCAAGTGTTAAGAAACAGTTTTTCCTCACTTTCTTTGCCATTTTTCACCTAGATCCATTTGGATTCAGGAAAAACTCGAAACATGAAAGTTGTAGGTCTTGTTACAAGCTTTCCAAAATGTCCAAGAAATTTCAAAAACACTTTGTCTAGCTAGGCTTTTGATTTTGAAACATAGAGCTCCAAAACCATGGAATTCTAAGATCATGCATCAAAATTATAAGTCATTTTTCACAAATCTCTCTTCTAGAAGCCTTGTCATTAGCTATGGATAGATTATAACTGATAAATATCAGTTAGATATGATTGAGAAGAGGATTGGATCAAAGAAAATTTTTAACCATGGTTGAAAGTAACTTTTGCATTAAATGCAAAAGATTCTCACTACCACTTAAAGGTTGCAAAGCTCTCTGATGATAACCTTGCCTTGTCATTCAGATTTCTTGGCATATAAATAGAGGTCATTTCTTCATCTTGAAACTACACCAAAGCTATCATAATCCAAGCTTTCCTTCTTTCTTTCTTACATTCCAAGTTTCAAAGTTCAAGAGGAGATTTTGCAATCTTCAAACCTTGCAAATCGAGCGAACTTAAGTTTCTAACATGTTCTAAACATCATTTAGAAGTTGTTTAAAACTTAAAAACCAGAAAAACTATCAAACTAGAATCATACTCAAAATCCATAAACTTGCAAATTGAGCCTTAACTTGCCATCTCTCAATCACTCGTGCACTTTCCAAATTATCACTTTAAAAATCATCTATACACTCCATTGAGATGATCCAACCCTTAGAACATCTATGTAACTACAGAATCATCATCTCCATCATCAAACTAGTCGTCTCTGCGGTTGGACTTGGGTGGGAAGTTCAGGCCATTTCAAAGCAAAGCTAAGCACTTCCACAGTTCCTTGAGTCAGTGGAGCTATAACAATCATCAAAACACAACTGGAAACACTCTCTGGCGAGAATTCGATTTCTTCTTATAAGAGGTAAGTTGTTCAACTTTGAACTCTTTGATTTACGAATTCGGTTCAAAATTTGCCCATGCCATCATGTTTACGCACCTATGAGGATCATAAACCCTCAATCAATTGTTTGATTTGTTGCCTGAAATACGATTTCACATCATTTTCAAAGTTAGGGTTCTTCATGTTCATGTGAAAATTAGTCACCTTACACTTAAAATAAATGAAATTAATCATCACCATCGTGTTCACGGATTGAAACGAGCAACTTTAATGTTTACATCTTTCAATTTCATTGAGAAATGAAGAGTTACAAAATCAAAGCTTGAGGAAGAAGAAGATGGAGTTGTAGCGTTTTCTAATTTTCTTAAATTCAAATTTTAGTTTTATCTTATGTTTAGTGGTTGTTGTATATGACCGAATAAACGAGCACACCCAGGTGGCAGCTCTTAAGTCTTTGCATTGCCTATGGTCGGGGTTAGAATCTAGAACCTTTTTTAATAAGAAATACAAACACGAAGCTTGTTCTTCGAGACGATCATAGGGGCTCGGCCTGCAGGATTAACCTTCTACCCAAGGCTCTCCATTTACACTCTCTGGAGTAGCACAGTAGCTTCCATCTCTAGAAGCTTCAAGCTTCTAATACTTCTATCGACAAGCTTTCTCAACACGCTCTGTGAGCGACACTCAGGAAGCACCATGCAAGCCTTCTCACGCCCCAGAAGTTGCAAGCCAAGGCGCTCCAGAAGCAAGTCTTAACAATGAATATTAGTTTTGTTATTAAATTTATCCAAACAACCAATACCCCATAGGATCAATCTAGTCGATCCTGCAAGTTACCAGAGAGATTGAATAACAGTCATTAAGTTTATTCGATAGTTTGGAGGACTAGCGGTTGTTTTACCATAAATCACTGTAAACAAATTGGCACGCCTAGTGGGACCGTCATTGGTCGTTACAAAATTAAAATTAAAACAAATTGGAGTGTTAAGACATAATCATTATAAAAGTTCTTTACGGTGTCAAAGTTCGTTGGTATATGAACCTTAGAAGTGGTAGAATAACCAATAGCAACCAACCGCTTACCGAAGAAAACATAATAATAGGATCTCTAATCCAAGCAATCAGGAACAAAATGCCCCATATGGAGCAGACTACTTGCGTCCGTTTCGGAGTCGTCTGGCCAGCGATCGCCGAGCGCGGTCTATTGCCTCTTACCCGATGTGTGGCCACGAGCGGAACAAGTGGCATGTCAACTAACAATTCGATCCTAGGGAATAGAACCCTTTGGGTACCACAGGGGATTAGTCCCACCATCGGGGACACAAACCCATTTGCTACCCACCAACTAGACCACCCGGTTTCGATGGTAATAGACCAAATCCCTTATGGGATGCCAACATCTTTGATGGCGGTTTGCAAACTTCAGCGTCAAACCGTCACCCGCGATTAGAATTGCGGATGCGGGGCTAATCAATTCACGACAAATAACCAAGAATTGGTGGTTTATAGTACATTGCTGTCTAATCACGAAAACAGATGGCTTTTAAGCAATTAATGGATGATAGTAACCACCATAATATGATAGGAGTATTAGCACAAACTATGCAAGAAATCTTGCTTACGTGATAGTTAGGGCTTGTGACAAGCGAGAAAACCACGGATAATATGGTCGAATAGCATATTTCTTGGCTCATGAAAAGGCGTAGTAGACAAAACCGGGGCATTGGTTGAGCGAATCCCTATCATAGAACAAATTCGCGATGACCCACCTCTGAGACCCGATCAGAGGGATTAATTTGGGGCAAGGGCACAAGGTTAGATGCTTGATGATTTGAGAGGACCACAAAGGATTTATAGAACCGTTGGCTGGGGTCGAAAGATTAGATGTCCCAGTGATTCGAGAAAAAGAACCCTGAGGGAGTTATGGAACCGAGGCAAGGGTCAAAAGCTAGAGGTCCCAACGTTTCGAGAAGAACAACCTAGAGGTTGTCATGGTGGGTGAAACCAGAATCTTGTGTGATTGTTCATAGAATTGACGACAATATCTTGGCAGTTAATCTAACCACCATGATAGAGGATTATGGCTGAAAGTATATCTGAAGATTAGAAGGCCAAGTGTGCCTCTCCTATAGTTATGTAATGCATCTTGATTTACCAAGGATATAAAATCCCTAAGTTTACAAGTTTCTTGGAGATACAAATGAATCAACAGTCGAACACATAGCAGTGTCTTTGAAGCGAGGAGACATAGCAAATAATGAGAACCTT